>NW_019289553.1:447501-487313 GCF_000500325.1 Leptinotarsa decemlineata
ACTAGAATAAGAAATAATTTGTATGTAAATAATCAAACAAAAACGTTCAACACTAAAACATTGATTTTTGAAGGATTCATTAGTATAAAAGTCTACTTGAAAATGTAAAGTCTTCTAATAGTGTTATTCTATTCAGAAAAAATGTATAAGACCATTTAAGAGACTATTAAGGTGATATCAAATTATTAGTTATTAATATTTTTTTTGTATTTTCGATTATCGTAGGTAAGACTACTTATTAATAAATATCAGTAGATCTTTTTTCTATTACATGTATATTAATGTTAACATTATTATCTTTGTTGTATATTAGGATGTATCCTATTTGAATTAAGCATTTCATTCTACAGTAACTTTAAAAACTACACCTCACGATTGGATCTCCACAAACTTTATTCGAAAAATATATCACAACACCTTTCGCTAGCACAGTAGCTCTGTCAAATGATTTGAATACTTCAAATTGTTCTTACATTAATGTTTATATACTACAGGTAACCATAATTGAGACTATCTCCAAAAAATTACCTAAACCTGAAGCATATTTCCTCACATCTACATCAATAATAATTCTTTCTCGGTTTTTAAGAAAACAAGTTCAAAACAAGCTGATAACTATTCAAGAATATAATATTCAATAGGTAGTTCTAATGCATTATTGATTTCCTAATGTCATATACGATATTACTCGATTGGAAAAATTATCAATTTTTTGTGAAAGTCATCGTAACATACCGTTCAATTTCCTGAACGGAGATACGATTATTTCAACTCAGCAGATTTGGATTCTACTTCGGGTATATATTTGAGAAGTCACCCTCTGTCGATGGCATTCAAAGGGAACGTCAAAGCTATAAAATATCACGAGATTCATACGTTTACATTTGATTTAGGAAGTCAGATAACTCGCCCAACTTTTATTGGATGTTACCTTTTTATCAAAAAGGGTGATAGTGTGCCCGAAAGGACGATTTCATACTTAAATTATTTGGTATACATATGAAACAGTGGTTTTGAATGCTTTGCATTAGTCAGTTTGGGCCATTCGGAAGTTACTAGACGTTACTAACCATCTGAAAATATTAAATTTTTCTACATTTATCGGAAATTTCAGATTGCAACTATAAAAAATAATTAAATTTTGTCTCCATTGCCAGTATAAATTATGCATTATAACAAAAAATGATGAAGAGAATGAGAAACTTCGGAATATGGAAACAATAAATGAAAAAATGACAAGTTTTCTAATAAGAATAATCAGATGTGTGTTTCTGTTGAATATAAATAGAAATACATATAGTCCTATAATCGTTTTTTTTACAAATCAGTTTCTACAAAAAATTTGGAAATTGACATCACATCATCATTTATAAACATATTTCCATATACCAAATGATAAAGAGATAATTGTACGTGGCGTAATTTGATTGTTTGTAAAGTTAAAAAAGTGATGTTCTGAATGAAGTTAAAANATCTATAATTGTAATCAACTTTACTAACTAACACAAGTGTCTCTTCCCATCCAAAATGTGGCAGAAAAATACTTGCATCAGCTAAAACTTCCAGGGTTGAAAATATTAATTGTCTTGCCACAATGTTTGGCATCAAAACGGCCAAAAACTCGAATCAACCACGATACAAAAGTTTTGTAGCATCAGCTCTAATGGCCAAGAGTGTAAAGTGTTTTCAGAGATATTATGTAGAACTTTTCACATATGATCAGTGGGCATACTTGAAGACTGGCTATAAATCAAATCATCTAAAAGAACAATTCGTTCAGGCCAGTATCAACTCCCTACAGTGTAGGTTAATTGAAATATTGTTAATTGTCTAATTATTATTGTTAATTGAAAATGTATTGCGGCAATTGTATCGCCAACAGCATATGCAGGAATAAGTTCAGTGAAGAATCCTGCACTGACACCTGTCGGATATAATCCAACGCTCTTCGTGGTATTAGCCAGGGGAGTAGTTGTTTTCTGATAGGTGTCAATCCATTAACCTACAGTGTAGGAAGTTGAGACTGGCCTGAACGAATTGTTCTTTTAGATGATTTGCATTATGTGGAAGACAATTTGATCCTGAATTACGAGTATTATCAAACCATTCGTAAACAAATTTGCATTATGTTCAACAAGAAATTGTCGGTTTGGTATATCTTTTAAACACTATACAACTCAGTTCGTCACCTCCGATTGAAGATGCAGTAAAATAACAAATTAGGAGAGTTTCTTCGCAAGTTGAACAAAAAAAAAATAATGCTCCGATGTCTCCAGAAGAATGGAGATGGTAGAGAAATAACTACTTGAAAGCAATCAAAATGACCTGCAATGTTTTTCTGAACATTTCTTTTCAGAAACATATATTTTCATCGAATAAATAATCGATTGAAGTATAACTTATCTGCTTACGATTTTACTTAGACACCAAGTTCCATCATCATTATATCCATGAAAATCTGCTTCAAGGTTGGGACCATAGTTATTACATGAATAAGTGACATTAATTGAGAGTCGAAGAATTTATAAAAAAAAGCCATGTGAAGCTGTATTTTATATAAATATCATGAATAATAATTTAACAATAATAATAGTTATATCCCTGCTTTGGAAGGTTCCTGATTTCAAATAATATAAACAAATTTTCTCTGCAAAATTGATACATTCTAAGGACTTCCAAAGATTGTTTGTCTTACGTATTCACTTATAATACAATCGACTCTAGAAAATAAAACTGAAACTTTCCGGAGTGGAATTCTTCAGTGGAATACTTCAGCAGGTGTTGCTTCGATTTCTTTTTCTTTCAGTATTATTCAAAATCATCTAAATGAACAATTCGTTCAGGCCAGTATTCACTCACCTACACAATAGGCTCATGGGCTGACATCTATCAGAAAACAACTATTCTCCTGGCTAATACCACGACGGGCATCAAATTATATACGACAGGTCTTACGTATTCACTTATAATACAATCGACTCTAGAAAATAAAACTGAAACTTTCCGGAGTGGAATTCTTCAGTGGAATACTTTAGCAGGTGTTGCTTCGATTTTTTTTCTTTCAGTATTATTCAAAATCATCTAAATGAACAATTCGTTCAGGCCAGTCTTCACTCACCTACACAATAGGCTCATGGGCTGACATCTATCAGAAAACAACTATTCCCCTGGCTAATACCACGACGGACATTAAATTATATACGACAGGTGTCAGAGCAGGATAATTCATAAAAGAAATTCCTGCATATGCTTTTGGCGATACAACAATCACCTCCTCTATCCATAGACGAGGTACTAACGAGTTTCGCTTCAGCTTTGTTCGAGGTATGACGCTCTGAAAGAATTTGATGGGAAATCATCGACTTCGTGTTGATGGAGAATACAACCTTGCACTGACGAGAGGCCAAATATCCAGAAACCGGTCTGCAAGTGTGCCCGTTCCAATAATTGAAAATTGATTTCGGGTATAATCCAACGCCCTTCGTGGTATTAGCCAGAGGAGTAGTTGTTTTCTGATAGGTGTCAGTCCCTGAACCTGCTGTGGTATACCTCAAGGTACTGTACTTGGTCCTCTACTATTCTCTCTGTATATCAACAAAATATTCTCATTAGAGACAAATGGAAAAATAAAAAGCTTTGCTGACGATACAGCCATTTTATATACCGGTAAAACGTGGGATGATCTAAAGAAGATAACAGAAAAAGATCTTATCAATATATTTGATTGGTTTCAACACAAAACACTCACAGTCAACTTTGAAATAACCGATTTTGTTTCGTTTACTAGTTACAAAAACAAACTACCCAATTACCAAACACTAGATGTGGTCAGAAACCCTCAAAAAATCGAAATACACACTAAGTATAACATTAAATACCTTGGAGTAACAAATGAATCACATATGCGATGGAATACCCACACAAACGAAGTCGCAAGAAATATTCTACCATTGCTTTACAAACTCAAATTTCTAAGAAACATTAGATATTACTCACTTCAAAATATTATATCATGCAAATGACAAATGTAATTAATTATTTCTTTGGGAAACATCCTGTACAACAGACGAGAAATAATGACCGATGCGCAACCATTTGGTCCTAAATGGGTTTTCTTCGTTTATTTGCAAATGACACCCAGAGTTTTTTTATGCTATTATTGTAAACATTCTTATGTGAATAAACTCATTATTATTATTATTATAGCCAGTCTTTAAGTATGCTCACTTAGTATAGGTGAAATCAATATTATTCATTCGATGTTAAACAGAACTCCCAATTGGAAGAAATAGTCCATCTGAAATAATTAGTTTTTCTAACGGATTACACTGTTGAAGAAAATCTGTGAAAATCTATTTTTTCGTTAACCAGGTGGCGCCCTCCTACGACCGACAACCCTTAAAAGTCGAAACTTGGATTAACGAGGTGTTACCTTTCAACGTGCGACTCTTAGCACTCACATGAGTATTTTTCCACGAATATGTACTTATAAGTAAACATTATGAAATCACAATCACTATCAAAACGAATCTTTTGGAAAAAATCACTTACAAAACAACTTTTGGAAAATCATATACATCAAATAGATAAGTAGCTTAATTTTGGATCATTATATTCAGCAATAGTCTTTACTCAGACGAATTTAAAGTTCTCCATTTCACGGGTAGGTATTCTAACTGCCACCACCATTGCCTTGTTGGGGTCTCGGCAATATGTCACGTAGCAAGAAAGGCAGATAGCATAAATGAACGTTATTACAACCGTACCTGACTGCTAAAAGCGTAACGAGACCGCCGCTGTTTCTGTTTCTAATACACACTCATTTGCCTACGTGTTGTTCTACAACAACAGATTTACCTCGGTTTTATATTATTATTATCGTGTCGCGCGACGCCAGTAGATAAATCCGACATGGATACGTGAATAATTATGAAATACACGATAACTGTATACTGACCTGATGTCAAATATATGATAATATTTTTAATAGGAAAACGTACATTTGTTCTATACTGAATTATTATTTTTACCTGGAAATTTCTTGAATCAATTATTGAATAAGTATTCCTAAGTACTCACGTAGGTATGTTCTGAAAATTCATCATAATATTCCTATTTCAAAAACGATTAAAAGAGAGAAAATTCTGCATAAAAACTAAGTTCTCTTTTTTGCAAATCGGAATAAGATTGAGGATTGTGATAGATTGAAAACGGATCTAGTAGGTAATTTTGTTTTGTAAACATGAAGAGTGAAGGAAATCCTGCTTGAGGAAGCTATTGTATAGCGAAACACGTGTATCAGTTTTTGTAAACATGTTATAGTGAAAATTGAAATTAATTTCATAAGTAAGTATTAATATAGTCATCAAGTATCCCTTCCATTCAATTCATTACTATTTTTGACAGTTGTCTTCATAGTCTACTTGTCATATACATAGTCGAAGGTCTTGATCAGGAAAATCACTCTTCTTAGATATTATGTGACCTGACTGAGGCATTTGATTGTGTAATGCATAGTATTTTGATTGACAAAATGAGCTACTATGGTGTCCGGGGCACAGCACTCAAGCTCGTCCAATCTTATTTAACAAATCGGTGCCAATTTGTTGGAATGAACAACGTTAAATCAGACCTCAGAGATATGAAGCATGGTGTTCTTCAGGGATCCGTTTTAGGTCCACTATGATACAACTTCAATGTGCTCTAGTGAAGACTTAACTAGCTTACAACTAATGATGGAAGATAGCAAAACATTAGCTTGCAATTAGTTTGCTGCTAACAAACTTACCTTGAATGAAGATAAAACTCAAAATATAATCGTATCTACCAATCGCAATATTCCCCAATCTAAAAGTGTTAAGTTTTTAGGATTCTTTATTGATCATAGATTGAGCTGGTCTGATCATATCAAAACTATGTTCAGCAAACTTTCTACTGTTTTGTTCATTTTGAGGCGACTGAACGATGTGTTCACCTTGATGAAGCTGAAAAGAACCTACTACGGATTATTTCACCCAGTTATTTCTTATGGAATTATTTTCATTTGGGGTCATTCAAGTGACTCGATAAGAGTGTTTAGGTGCCGGAAAAAGGCCATAAGAATTCTAGGTTACAATGATCATTGTCGTCCTCTTTTTATTCAACTTGGCATTATGCCACTTCCAACACTGTATGTCTATAAAGTGTTACTGAAGATCCATGAAAATGTTAACAAATTTAAAAGACACAGTGAAAATCATGCATATGAAACGAGGTCCGCAAGTTTATTGAACCTGCCTAGACATAATCTGACTATCAGTCAAAAAAATTCACTGAACTTAAATCTTTATAATTATCTTTATTCAACTCCATCTCTAAGGTCATTCAACCTCACTAAATTTGAATTTATTATCATAAGCTTTCTCCTCCAACAATGTTTCTATAATATAGAGGAATGTATTGAAATGGTGGGATCTTTAACTTAAGAAAGGCCTCATTAAATCAACATACCTACATTTTAAAAAGGAGGTAGTATGCAGAGCACTTTTCAAATAGTAATATTTCGGTTGCGCAAATGTTTTTAACGTTCAGTATTGAGCATCACCTTGTACATTGCTGGATACCTTTTTTAGATATTTAATAATTTTTTAATCGATAGAGATTTTGGAAATACTGATTTTCAATCATTTAGAGGATATACATTTTCTTTAACATTATTGAAACGATGAACTAAAAAAATGCATTTCAGAAAAATCATCTCAATTTGTGAAGAGTAGGGAATAATAGGATGAAACTATGAATATCATTCCGAATTTTTTCACCTAAAAGAAAATTTTGTAGATGATCCCTGAAAAAAAACATCCAGATATAGTGTGTATCATATCTAGTTCCCATTAGAAGTAGAATAAAGGAGTGGAATTATAGGAAATATCTAGTATAAAAGTTTCTGATATAAATGCATTGGACTGTTTCGAAAAAATTTTCATTCTACAGGGTAACTTTTGAGTTTTTTTCATTAATATGGATATGAACTGAGTGGTTCAGAAATTCCAAAAATTACGCAAAAAGTTGATCTTATATTTCGTGAAAACCCATTTGAAGAGTCTGCTTTCCATTATGAAGATATTATTTGAACCTTTTTTATACTGGGTGAATCGAAACACGAAAATACTATTTTCTTGATTTTTTCAAGGGAAACACTTTCCATACAATATGTGATTCATCTTCGAAAATCCCTTTTCAAAAATATGTATAGGTAAATACCTAGCGATTCGAAAATGTTTACAAAAATTACTTTTAACATTGAATTTCTCCAGCCGGAAGTGATAAACAAAATTTTTAACTAAAATGATTTGAAGACAAATTGATATTTTTTCAGGTGATCAATCCAAAAAAAGATTTTTAGAATGACAGTTCTTTCAGGAGACTCAATTTTGATAACGTGAAGACTGTTATTGAACACCAAAAAATCAATCAGTCGTTAAAAATACTCATGGAAAAATAATCTACAAAAAAGTGTATTTAGTCAACAAATTTGGAATCCATGAAACAAAATTTCCTTGAAAAAAATAGTGTTTTCAAACATTGAATCTTTTAGTCAAATAACTTTGCAACAATAGAAAAACAATCGAAATATCTTGAGAAGAATAACTCAGTCGATGATGAAATTGTTGCGTCTCTAGATTTTATGAGCTTTCAATGGAATTTAGGTTGGAAATTCTACGGCTTGAGGGCCTGCATATTGGTTGTCACTTCAATGAAATAATACAATTGTCCAGACAGATTAAAAAAGCAGATTCATATAATCCTAAAATTGTCAAACCACAAAGTGAACATTTTTATTATAGTAAAATTTCAATCTTTTTCATGGTCTGGTTCTACCCTGCTAATGCGTTTTCCGAACAAGTAGTGGGTTTTTCCAAATGCCCATTTATAATCTATGAAAGGTGCAGGTCCAGCCAGGTGCTTGGCTTCGCCTGCCACTCTTAATTTTGTACCGCCTCGACTTCGCCTACTTCTTTCCTAATTGATTGATTGTCCTTGCCAAAATCGTCCCACTTATCATACCTAAGGCCCAACCTTTTTTGTAGAAGTTTGTAAGCAAAAAAGAAGAACCTGGAATATATACATTTTTCGTATTTTCAATTTGGCACACAAGTCTTATTATCATCCAATTGAGTAACTTGACAATTCTTATTCACAATTGTCGGTTTTGGATTAAAATATAACTATTAACTAATCGTGAGTCGAATAGAAATTGTGTTCAAAACTTGTTTTGTCTGTTTTTATGGTGTAACTCATAGTCATGTGAATCTATGGTTTCAAATGTGTTATCATTCAAAATGGGGACAGATGAATAAAATAATTTTTTGACGTGTTATTTTAAGAAGAATTTCTAAACCGCATGAAATATACCCATTATGTTATATTTTCAAAAAGTATTTTTCTGATAGAATCCAAATATGTGAAGCAATATGTACTGTTTTATTGGGAAATCTGACTTTGATACACCATACTCCTACTGGGTACCCTATTGAAGAATTTCAAAAAAGGCGAATGCACTGATATTTAAAACATTCATACGACACATGTTTTAATGAATTCACGCCTTCATCTCAAATTGCTAATGAAATACTCAATTCTCGAATATCAAAGATAAAAAAGGCTCCAAAAGGCCGTCAGTTGCAAAGCCAAGGTTCGATATCGACTGCCAAACTGCAAGAAAGTGGAAAGCTGCACTGAATGACAAATCTCGTTCGGCAGTCGATGTTGAAGCTTGGTTTTGCAACTTACCGCCTTTTGCAGCCTCATTTATCTTTGATATTCGAGGATTGTGTCTCCTGCCGAACTCATAGATGCCGTCTTCGTAGGGGAAGATGTCAGCGTCTCTACTTTTAGGCTTGTAGGTAGTTCGGAGGTTGAACCTACCACCACTGATGAGACCTGGCAGGTCGAAAGACCGCTGTCTTGTGTTGCGTCGATCGTTCATCTATAATTGTAATCAACTTTACTAACCTGTTTTCCTGTTTTTTGATTCCCGGTCGTCTATCGTCCACCTGGAAATGAATAATTCTATTTAAATATGAATCAATTGTATCACGAATTGTGAATTGGTTTGTCATATTAATTATTCAGGATGTCTTAGGAAAGTTTTGAAGTATCAGGCTTGAGTTTCTTTAGTTTTTTCTTGTATGTATACAAGGTGATTTTGGTCAAAGACTATTTATACGTATTTTGGAAAGAACAGCTAGTTCAAAACTGAAAATAAACTGCTCACTTCAAATATTCACAGTTTTTTTTCAGTCATATCTAACTATCCTATTTTGAATGTGACAATTCTTTATTTTTTTTTCAATTAAGCCAGGAGTTTCAATCTTTCTACAACTTGTGATGTAGCTTTCTTAGATATAATTCATTTCTGATAGAGAGTTGGCTGTTTCCACAACATACATTTCTGTAGTTTCTTTTCTTCACTTTTTTTCATGCCCATGCAGTTAGAAGCTTCTGATGTGATAGATCATCATTATACTCATGTAAAAAAGTCATAAATCAACAAAAATTACATTATTTCCATATGATTCTTAATGGAGACATTTTAAATTGAAAAAAAAATACTTAGATACAGCATTATTTTGAATTTCAATTTGCTATTCGATTCTACAGGGCTATTCAAATTCGTTTCTGTACATGGGGATCTCGTAAACGATAAGAGATAGAGTGTCGGTTAAATTGTGGCAAAGTTGTGTATTTTAGAGACCTATTCAATGTGTTAAGGAATCAAATATAGCTCTTTTGATTCTGGAGAAAAAACCAAAAAATTCCAAATTATTTTTTTGCCTATATCTTCTTTATTCGCAGACATATTGAAAATCTGTCCACATTTTGCTATTGTCACTTAATGTGGGCTCTCAGAATATATCCATGAATCTTTCATACAGGGTGTCATCTAACTTGGGCCACCCTCATCTTTGAATTTTCAAATACGAACCCGTATTTTTTGTTGTAGTTTTTGGATCGTAGACGTTCACTTCATACTGAGAAATTGGATTCAATTTTATATTTTGGGATGTTTCGGTATGTTTCTCTTATCGTTTACGAGATCCTCATGTACAGAAACGCCCTGTATATCAATAATAATATCGTTTATTATACATAAAAATACATTTATACATGAAAGGAAAAGGGTTAGCTGAAGGCTATCTTCCACCCCTCCTAAAAATTATACAGTGAGTGTGAGAAAATAATTATGAAAATACTTATTTACTATCATAACAATGATAGAAAAGAGAAAAAAAATCATAGATTATATAATTGCTAATAACTCTTAATATTCTTAACATTGATTTAAAATTAGAACTGAGCAGTAAGCATCTGGGATTTTATTTCTTTTTCGAATTGATGAATTATAATTTGGAAGGGGTAAAATTTCATTCAGATATGAAGGAACTATATAGAAAAACATCCTTGAAATTTGGAAGTACGGTGCGTTGTACGGTATGTTGAATGAGTTAATTCTCAAATTGACCATATTATGTATGGCTGCTTAATAAACTATATAAATAACTAGGTGTTTCAGTTTGAAGCAAGTTAAACAAAAAAAAAATACATCAAATATTGGACTCTGTACATCACATTGATCTCCTTCATTTTTAACAAAAATGATGTGACATGTTCACCATATGGTATACAGCATACGAATCGCATGCAAGCATTTTGTATACGTTGTAACTTCTGCTTGTTATATTGCGGCAAAAAATTGTAATACACCAACAACAATACTCGATATGGGGGTAAATAAGAGTTTCAACTAACCTGAGTTTCATTTCTTCTGATGAATGATAGCGATTTGAGTTTGAAGAATGAAACTTTGAAAATGTTTGTCACATGTTCATGGAAAGACAAATATCTATCTATGGTTACGCCAAGATATCACAGACACCAGAACCAATCACTTTGCAAATTTTTCATATAATTTTTGAAACATCCATTCATATTCAAGCATCCTTCTCAAAATAAAATCTACCTCATTACCCGATCCGACTTACTCCAATAAATCAAATTAAAATGCCAACCGTCCTCATAACGGAAAAAGAAAGCGGGCTTCGCCGGAATTTCCAATGTTGTAATCCGTCTTATAAACCGGGTGTCACTTTTAAGATCTAAATTAGGTTTTCCAAACGTGTCAATCAAAATAATAAACAAGGGGTGCATATTTCAATATTTGCCGGAGTCGGGTACAAATCAATCCGGCCGCAAATGAGAGTCGGTTTAATGCGAACCTCTAAAAATGAAATATAAGGTCGCCCTTTTCGATCCTACAGCCAATTTCAATACACCAGAGCCAGTTGTGGGCTGTCAATCACGTTGGTTTTTTTTGTACAACGTTGGGAGAAAGTGCTTTCACTAAATGGAATGTTCCTATACGCTTGAATGTTCACAGACATGTAAATGCATACAAACGGAAATTAAAAAAAAACGTGAAAGCCTACATTCCTACAAAAAAGCATTTTCATCAACAACTTATATATTCAGGCCCTACAAATAACACAGTACTAGATGAAATATGGTTCACTTGTTCGGGAAATGGAAATAGATGGATTTTTTGAATTTTTATTTGATAAAATATTCAAGACCGGAAGTGTTTCAACAACAGAGTACTCTTTTTCGCGCCCTGAAGAAGAATTTAATTGAATTCGAAACGTTTCTCAGGCATAATTTGATCCGTTCTGAATATATTCAAGAGACACTTTGTTGTGAGATTTTCACTAAAAAGTTTTACAAAAACGCAACACGTGTTGCATGAGTTAGTATAGACACGCCTGGAGAAGCTACTGTATAACAAAACACGTGTTGCGTTTTTGAAAAACTAGTTAGTGAAAATCCCAAAATGAAGTGTTTCTTGAATATATTCAGAACGGTTTGTTGGGTGACAGGATCAAATTATATCTGAAAAACGTTTCGAATTTAATTGAATTCTTCTTCAAGGCACGATGATACTCAACCCACAAAAAATAATGACTCAAGGTGGCCCCATAGAAAACATTCCAGAGGGTTGAAGTCCGGTGACCAACTCCATAAATGAAGTGCATGTCAGCCATCTCTGTGTAAGTGTAGCTATTCATGATAGAGGACTTCACTAACAAGACTTTGAATATTCAACACAGAAAATGTACGTCATTACTTGGTAGGTCCAGTGTAGTACGTTCCATTTTTATTTTGGCTAAGTTAATAATTTTTAAAATAGTAAAATTGTTGTCGAAATTATTTTTCATCCCTTATCTTCGAAACGAAGCGCCCTGTCAGAAATCATCAGAGGACAAAATATCATCAGAATAGTCTAAGGAATGCTAAATGTTCAATAAACACCCTTCATCCTCTTATCAACTCCCATATGCCTAAACACAGTGACTAAATACTAGATAGATCCTCTACGGTGAATATGTATGTTGAATTACTATATATATAGACCAAGTAAGTTATTCCTCTTCCATTTTTCGAGTTTTCTTAATTTTCCCTGAGATTTCTTAGTGTGAGCCTTTATTTCACACTTCATTCAATTGCGTGATCGCCAGTTGATTCTGTTATCTGTCTTCTCTTCACATATTATCCATGTTCATTTTTCATCCGGAGGTCTTACTGGTTTTATCTATATAAGTCAAGGAAAATGAGTGGGTATATTGAGAGTAGACAGATATTAGGATTGGGAATAGCGAGTATATTCTTGAATTAACTGGTGATCATGCAATAAAAATGTGGGAAACAAAAATTGTCATCAGTTAACCTCATGAAAAAATGAGAAAACTCAAATCCGCATACATCCTTCCAGCGGGTAACAAGTGTATTTCAAATAGCTTGAAACATTGTTGCCACTTCTCAGACGAGAAGGTAAAAACCTAAATTGAATTCTCGGAAAACCTCTTATTCATGTCAACTATTATATCTGGACACTTTATTTTTTTGACGTGTGTCGAAGGAACTATAGCTGTTCGCAATTGAAGATGTGGAGCTTTTTAAGTTTTGAAAATAGAATAGGATTGTTTTCCTGAAAAAGCCTAAATATGGAAATTTATTTTTTCGTCGATCATTCAAAATAAAAAAATGAGGTATCTTCAGGATTCGTGTTCATTCCAGTCGATTGAATAGATCTAAGTAATTCAATAGCTGTGAAACTGTAAATGCTGCCTAGCATTGAATTGCTTTTTCGTTTTCATGAATCGTGGAAAATAATCTGTGGAAAAATCTGATGAAATTTGTATTCCAACCTAGCGATCTGAGAATTAATAAGGTTTCACCTTTCAATGTGCCGATCCTATACATTTCAGCAGTGTGGTCTATGTGTTTTCTGCTAACCAATTATTGCCCCGTATGAAGAAAAACTCTTAATGATCAACAGTCCTCCCTTCTGAGTTGTAATTTCTAGCACTGATCAACAAATGATTTGCAGTGACCATCAATCTTCCCACAGTTGGGATCGAAGGAACGATTGTTCGAATGAGTAGAACGAACCAACCGTGAACGTTACAAACAAAATGAATACCTACATACTTTTGATCAGCAGCAGTGATCAAGGGATTGGGTGCTTGTTTGAATGCTGTACCTATTGCATCTCTTGGAACACTATTAGACGATGAATCTTTCAGAATACCAGTACGATGAGTTTATCTATTTGTGTACCCCATACTTGTGTTTGTGGTAGAGTATTTGATGAGAAAGGTACGCACGGTTTGAGTTGCAAGAGTAGTGCAGGGTGTAATTCTCGACATCACCAGATGAACGAAATATCGAAATGAACTCTAGTGTCAGCGGATGTTCCTGCAATTCTGGAACCCTCAGATACCAGTCGTTGAAATGATGGTAAACGCCCAGATGGTATGTCTCTCATACCATGGAAATACGGTAAACTTGTGGTATGGGACTTCACTTGCGTTGACACGGTCGTGGTTTTCCATCTAGCCGAAAGTTCGAAGTCTATTGGAACCAGCATTATCTGACGAAAAATGAAAACGGAAAAACTACCAAAATCTCCTCGGAACTATTCCTCTTTTACATAATTTTGATGGGATCATGTATTATCCTCATTGATAAGTGTATATTCATCAGTTTCTATCAAGGTTAATTCGCAAGTGATTGATCCATCTCCTTCTTTTTCAGTACAGTCATTGGACATATGCCATTTTTGCTCCCCAAATATTTGTGGCAGTCCTCGTGGCTCTGGTTACTTTTCAGTGGAAGAGCTACATGAAGCAAAAGCGGAATCAATCCCTCTACAAAACTTTTCATCACTTGATGATTTTCTGAAACTTCAACTAGCATTTCCTAGTATGACTAATAACCAGTCCGTGCAAAACTCATTGTTGAATATGTTGAATCATCTGAAAATGGAACTTTTAACGGGTGAAGATCAACTTCATTGCCAAACATGCGCCAAACTATCTGACTATTATAAGAAAACAAGTAAAGCTGGGTCACCATTCAATCTAATACTAACACTGATGCTCTTCAAACATGACTCAACCTCTGACGGAAGCACCAAACTCTTACGAAGGTTCAAAATAGATGAACACTTCAATCTAGCAGATTACTATTATAATCTTTATGCAGTCATTGTTCACTGTGGTTCGGGCGTTGAATCTGGTCATTATTATGCATTGGCCAAAGACGAAACGGACTGGTTTATATTTGACCATAGTCACTAAGTGTTCTGGCGATGTATTGAATTTATTGTAGCCTCTGGAGACACCATATATTTTTTTCATAAACTACACCTTACGATTGGATCTCCAGAAACTTTATTTAAAAATATATCACATGTTGCGCTAACACAGTAGCTTAAAGTGATTTATACAGGGTGTTCCTTGAACACATGCTAATATTCAACGCCTTAACTTTTGAGATACAGGGTGGCAAAGTTTTCAAAAATAATCAGTTTTTTAATAATAACTGAGATAATTTTGAGATCAGCAGCAGTGATCAAGGGATTGGGTGCTTGTTTGAATGCTGTACCTATTGCATCTCTTGGAACACTATTAGACGATGAATCTTTCAGAATAGCAGTACGATGAGTTTATCTATTTGTGTACCTCATACTTGTGTTTGTGGTAGTGTAGTTGATGAGAAAGATACGCATGGTTTGAGTTGCAGGATAAGTACAGGATGTACATCTCGACATCACCAGGTGAACGAAATATCGAAATGAACTATAGTGTCAGCGGATGTTCCTGCAATTCTGGAACCCTCAGATACCAGTCGTTGAGATGATGGTAAACGCCCAGATGGTATGTCTCTCATACCATGGAAATACGGTAAACTTGTAGTATGGGACTTCACTTGCGTTGACACGGTTGTGGTTTCCCATCTAGCCGAAAGTTCGAAGTCTGTTGGAACCAGCAATACCTGATAAAAAATGAAAACGGACAAAGTACCAAAATCTTGTAACAATTAACTGTTCCATCCAGTAGCGATTGAAACTTGCATCAGTCCGTGCAAAACTCATTGTTGAATCATCTGAAAATGGAACTTTTAACGGGTGATGATCAACTTCATTGCCAAACATGCGCCAAACTACCTGACTATTATAAGAAAACAAGTATAGCTGAGGCACCATTCAATCTAATAATAACACTGATTTGAAAAGTATATCACATGTTTCACTAACACAGTAGCTTTAAGTGATGTGAATTGTACAAGTTGCTTCTTACATATACTACAGGTAACCATAATTGACACTACCTCCAACAAATTACCTAAACCTCTACCTGAAGTATCTCTTCAATTATGATCACCTGAAGTATATTACTTCACTTCTACATCAATAATAATTCGTTCTCGGTTTTTCTAAGAAAACAAGTTCAATAATGGTGATCTATTCAAATCCAGTTGGTCATCCATTTGAATGTTTGAATTTTTGAGTTTATTAATTTTCGTTGCTTCCGAATGATTCAGTTTCAAACCTTTATTTTCTATGTGTAAAATTTCGAACTCTTCGTTAAAGAAATAATTTTATTCTGAAAGATGTTTTGAATATGTTGAATTTGTTTTCTTATTTACATAGCTCATATGATGTTCCTGGATTCAATTTTTAAATGTTCTGCTAGTTTGATCAATATACTTCTTAGGACACGTTCCACATTTAATGTAAGTAATACATTACACATGTAATGTATGTAATACATGTAGTATATGTAGTTTATGAAATTACTATGGATCTTCGTTAAGTAACGTCCAAATCAATCAGAAAATTGAACGAAATTAATAAGAACCTACTTCAATATTTCGTTTAAACAAATTACTGTGAATTTTTTACCGGTATGCTGAATCAAATCACTGGTTTCATTCACAAAACATCTGATATAAAACCACCAATCTCCGGTATTCCCGAAGGCTACAAAGGAAAAAATAACAAAAACGTATTTCTAGATGAAATTTCAAAACCTGAGTGACCAACTACACCCCTGAGTTTTGAGGCAGGAAGATGTATCGCGGTGATAATGCGGTCTTTCAGAACCGATCATTCTTCATCTGGAGGGCCACGCATGGAACGTTTTGAATATATCGATGAGAAAACGTCACGTACTGTTTTTACCTGGACGATATATCGAATTAGAAACTTGGAAGGACAACATAAAAATACATTTTGACATCTCTTGTAAGTTAACTAGTTTTATGTTATCGCATTTGCTGTGAAGTGGCCGTGTCAGGTGACGCCGAATCACCTGGTTACAGATAAACAGTATTGTTTACAGCTCACGCGTTTTATGCAAAGTCACATTTAAGTTCTTGCTGGTGTTTAATGCCTTGCATAATGAAGATAGTGAATAGTAAGGCATTGTATGTTCCTGACGATATTGAAGAGGCTACAAAAAGAGTTTCAATTGAAATGTTACCAAAAATATAGGCTCAGCAGTACGTCATCGTATATTCTTATTTTCTTAGCTGCTGTAGACTTAAAAACGTTGAAGGAAATGCCAGAGGAAATCGTCTTATTAGCTCATCTAGAAGAGAAATCAAAAATATGGAACTCGTGAACTTTGTGGAACAAGTTTTCTATGATAAAGTCGAGTGCGATCGTTAAAAATGGTGTTAATGCAAGCAAATATTTCAATAGCATTCTTAAAGCGGAAAAATGAGAGTTATAGGCACAAAAAATCAAAACATCTTACGTTTGAATAAGTCCTGAGGTTTATAAATGAGTTGCCAGATGAAAAATATTTGATGATAAAAGTTGCTACTATTTTCGGAATGTATTGAGCCTGCCGGCGTGAAGAGCTGTGCCATTCATCTGTTTAATAAAAACTGTTTAAATCTGTTTAAAATCTGTTTTTCCGTTAACCAGCTGTCGCATCCCTACGAAAGACAACCCTCATAAGTCGAAACTTGTGCGAGCTAATGATTAACGAGGTCTTACCTTTCAACGTGTGATTCCTAACACGGGTTGGACGATAGCAAGTGAAAATCGATCGTTTAGACTAGGGCTTGAACAACCGACCAACACGGCAGTCAATTCGAGTGAGTGAACGAAGCACCCATGTCGAACCGCCTGGCTACCGACCGATCAATAGAAGACATTTAATTAATGGATAAATCATTGATTGTTCAAATTCCAAATACAAAACCGAAAATAGGTCGTTCTTTTTGCATTGCTGGAAAAACATTGACTATTTTAATAAATACGTTGTATTACGCCTTTCTGTTATCAATCATAAACGTTTTTTTTTTGAAATTCTGAAATTATAAATACAGTGCCAACTCAGTTGGTATAAACACGTTTGGGAAAATGCCTTCTACCATTGTTAAGTTTCTGAACCTCCCGGAACCAAAGGAATATACAGGTCACTGTTTCAGAAGGTCTTCTGCTACTTTGCTAGCGGAATCAGGACCAAATATAAAAGATGTTGAGAATCATGGAGAATGGAAGTCTACAACAGTAGCTGAGGGTTATATCGACCTATCTATTTCTTATAAAATGGCTATTACTGAAGGAATAACCCCAACATTCTTCGACATCATTTCATTAAGTTATTATCAATAGAACACCTCTCTACCTCTATAACAAAATTACTTATCAAACTGATGCGCCTGATGTTCATAATGTTAACATCAGGCGCAAAATGATCCATGTTGTTAGACACTCCATTGAACTATTCAAAAGATCATTTACATATACAATAGCTGAATTCTATAACAACCTACCACCTTCCTTTCGGTCGAAATATGTTTCCAGTTACAGGTACTGCCTGAAAGAATACCTTCTGAAAAAGCAATCATATCTGAATATCTTCTACGACTCATTGGCTCTTGCAGCTCTTTATTCGAATAAAATGTTGTACCCGCTATCACAATTACAATTCATGCCCTTTGTTTATCTTGTTTTTTATCTCTTCCATCTTCTTTTTTGCAAGGTGAAAGAATTAACTCTGTTCAATATTGTATCCTATTGACAAATTTGTATTTTTTTCTTCATATTGTATCATGTTATTTCTGCTGTCAATTGATTCATCTATTATCATTATTATTAATATTAAAATTATTTCACAATAAGATGTTTTTTGAATACATTATGGATATTGATCAAGTAGCAGCAGATTCCATCAAATAGTTTCAAAATAAACTATCATCAAAAAAAACTATTTTCAAAGATGTGCAGATGACGCAAAGAAATGACTTTCAGACAAAAACTACAGACTCAACTACTTTCATTAAAACATTGAGTTACACGAAAGAAAAATTACTTTTTCTTATTCAGTTTGTACTCCAAACATTTCTTGTGGAATTGAATCAGATATCATTCGTACGATTATTACACAATACAGTATATGAAAGAGGTAAAGTTTCACTTACATGGAGCACTGTCTTTCTCAATGACCGATATCCTATGTTTTGGAATGAGAAACTTGTCTTATTATCTCTTGTATTCGTGGAAAAGAGAGGTTTTGGCTTTCAACTCTTCCATCTTTACACAAAAAATATGGAAATCTGCCAGAGAAAAAAAGAAAGTAGGTAATTTCAAAATATGTATAAAGATGAACAAACAGAAAGCCAAAACCTTTCTCTGCCACGAATTATTTTGAATTCGAATCGTGAGTATACCACTTTTTATCAATTTTTCCCTCTTGAATTGAGTGATGTGCTTTCAACAGGTATGATATAATTTTTAATGCTAATGAACATCCTACATACAATGGTTGAGTGATAATCTTTGAATGAATCTTGCCTATTTTGGGGGAAAATGGAAACGTTTTTCAGATTGTGACTTCGTCACTCTTCAGACCACTCCTCGTCAGATATATCTCAATAAAGTAGGTATCAATATTCCCTTTGGAAGGGATTCGGAGACATACCTCATTTCCAAACATCTCTTTTAGATTTGAAGGTAGATATGAATATTCATGCCTCTTTTTGGGTTTTTTGATGTGATACAAGTCATGTGGAGAAATTGGACGATACTTAATGACAATCCATAATATATTAAGGTAACAACACTTCATCCTGAAATATTTATTGAAGGTTACAACAGTTTACAAAACCGCAATACGTGTTTCTCTTTACACTAGCTTTCTCAGGCGTGTTCATACTAGTGTAACTTGAATATATGATAAAAGTTTTTAGGGAAACTAATTGCCACTGAAAATTCAGTCATGCATGAAGAAAAATGTATTTCTTGACGTTTCTATCACTGAAAATTGTATTTCAAAGAGAATCCAAATTTTCTATTGCTCTAACAGAGATGATGATGAAAAAATCAGGTGATATTTTTTTCCATTGTAATTATGTACAATGACTAGAAATCCAATATCGTCATTTGACGAAAAAGAACAATAATAAAAATCAATATTCAAATAGTATTTGTTATCAATAACAAAAACTCAAGAAATGCATGGTGCTGCAAATCTACCTAGCATGATCTTTACTTTTCTGAGACATGGGAATTTGCGTCACTCTGACGATGTTTTTTCTAATAGAAACGTCGATATATACATGAGACATACGGCTGGATATTGTTAATATTAAAAGGGTACTTATATTTTTAGGAGAAATAATTTTTGAGAAAGATGGCTGAATTTGTTATGAATGTGGCTACTGAAACTTATGTAACAAGTTACAGGTCCGTATTTTATTGTAGTTATTTTCATTCATTCTTTCTTTTGATTTTTCTGAAGTTCTCTAAATTTTTGGGGTAGTTAACTACAAAATTAATTTGTGATGTAATTGAATACGGTGTTGGCCTTGCGTTTTCGAAAAACTCAAATACCTCGAATAGGCAAGGATTTGTTTTCATTCCTGATTGTTTACAATATATTTTTTGAAAATTTCCATTCAGAGCGTTAATCTATTCAGATAAAAATTCATTAATGATTTTGTTGAGACACCAAAATTTCACAAA
This sequence comes from Leptinotarsa decemlineata, assembly GCF_000500325.1. Lineage (NCBI taxonomy): Eukaryota > Metazoa > Arthropoda > Insecta > Coleoptera > Chrysomelidae > Leptinotarsa > Leptinotarsa decemlineata. Next base: position 467,861 of record NW_019289553.1, read on the forward strand.
ACAATCATGAAGAAATTAGTCTCAAAACCTCATCTGGTTTTGATGAATGAACTCAAATGATACTTATGAACATGTTAAAACTTTAACCCAATGTGTTCGAATATTGATGAAAAAATTACTATTAATTATTCAAAAATATTCAACCATTTCACTATCACTGACATATTTTCCGTCATTAACATTTCAAAACTGCATCTGTCAATTTATTCTTTTACAGTAAAGTTAAAGACGCCACCATTCAAATCCCACGTTAAATTTCAATTGACTCATCAACATCCACGATTGTTTTAACGATCATTCTCTTTAATACCCTTCCCGATAAAGATACACATTATTATAAGACTATTAAATCGGAAATTTTTTTCTTCAAACCATTAATGCATGATCTTAAAGTCATTAGGAAAATGGTTTGGTCCTATTCTTTATGTATGCCCTATTAAATAGCAATCTAGGGATTGTATGGGTAATTTCAAAGAAGCAGGTGATTGAAAATCGATGTAAATGATATGTTTACATGAGCTTTATTCTGCTTCATACGGGTATTTTCAGAATAAGGGGGTTTCGATTCAATTTTGGCGAAACATGCATGCAATTTATCAGCGAGGAAGATAGTCTTTTCTACACGTAGACATTTGTAAAATATGTTGTTGTTCTACCACCGACGCTGTGAAGCGTAACCTTTTAAAATAGACATTCGGTACAACTCTATAAAAAAATATTTCCTCTATCCCTGAAACCCATTCCGTGACAAAAAGTTGTTATTATGAACGAATTGAGTGGTTTTACTTATAATGTTATCCGTGTTTGTTACTGAAGAACTGATAAGGCAAATGTCTTACGGCGAAACATCTAGTCTAGCAGTGAGGATGACAGTGTTCCATATAAGTGGAATTTTAGCGTTAATATAGAAGTATTTGTTTCGAAAGTATTGATTTTGTTTTCGTATAATTCAATGTTTATATGAGAATAGCTCTTTCGAAAGAGCTTTTTCTTTCAGTTTGTGTCTGGAAGGTACTTCTTTGCATGATATACACATCTATGTATTGAGTTGATTTCTGAAATTGATTGCATCCTTTCTTTGGAAAATTCCGAACCACTAAATTGTTTTATAATTTCATGGTCCTGCAACAGTTTTATTATGTTGGTATTTTATAATTACTTCCAAAATGCTAATTGATTATATTAGACGAGCCGTGAATATAATACAAATGTAGGCAATAACATTGTTTTATGAATGTGTCATAGAATAAAATCATAAACAAGTTATCAAATAGTCACGAAATTATCAAAGAAACGTTTTTTCAATTAACTTATGAAACAAATATAATAGTGAATTGTTTTGTAGAAGTGTTACAGCACTTTTCTGTGAGGTTTGTATGATCTTTATGAAACTATTTCAAGATTATTTCATAACTACTTCCTGTAGCTTTGATGAAATTATTTTATTAGAATGCTTTCAAACACAATTTGGTTTTCATTACCATACTGTCACTTCAATGATAATTTCCCAACTATTTTATAGTATGGTACGTTCACTACAATTCCAAAACAATAAAATAACTGATATGAAATCAAATTGCTTTCGCTAATATACATTTGCTGTCGCCAAGAATGAAATGCAGCATTTAAGAAGAACCAGCTGATATTGATTCTAGAGTTTGTGTAATAAAGCATAATTTGTCAGTTCATTTGACTAGCGTCCCAATAACTATATATCTAATAACGTCATGTAATATTGGTCATTGGAAGAAAATTAGAAAAGTGGTTCGTTTTAGACGAAGACCCACGTAACCTAGTGCTTCAATTTTGTTCTTGCTGAAAACCGGATGATTAATGATTGAAATCCGTTGATTTCAGTGGAGCACCATATTTATATACAATCAAATCACTAGCTCAATACTACTTCGAAGTTCAGTCTTTGTAATTTATGAAAGATGCTTCGTAGCCAAAACATCCCGACAGATAATATTTATCCAAAGAATAGGTGAGAAATCGAGTCTTGGCCCCCTGCGATTTTATCCTGTTTCCAAAATTGAAAAGACTAATGAAAAGACGGCGTTTAGTATGTTGGCACAAGTGGGGGGTACTTTGGAGGTTACAAAATAGAAATTGATGAATAAATAAATATTTTTTGAGAAAACTGAATATCCATCATATTTTTTGAAGAGAAAAGTATAATCATCATCATTCTTATGTTTCAATGTCATTTATTATCTTATTATATTTCTATAAGTCCAATGATTTTAAAAATTTTGAAATTTTATTCCCAAAACAGTTGGGAACGGTGAATACCTACTAACACACATATTGATCCTGTAACATCAGCGAACTAGAAAAAAAGTACGAAGCTTTGTTAAAATTCCATTATTTTGCAACTCTTTAAACCATTGTTGATATTATCCTGTCCAGCTTTTTGTGTATCGCAATGGACTGAATCGTAAAGAGGATTATGCGTTTGTTTTCAACTTTCCCGTTGTCCCCGTTCCTTTTTACCTGTGTGAATGCTTTTCACACTGCTGCGATGCGAAAAACTTCCGGATTTTCAGAGACGAGAACAGGTGTACATTCCCTTTCAGTGTATTTGTCATGGAAATATAAGTGATTTGGGAGAGGGGCTCACGGTAGGGAATGTTTAGATCTTGGTTTGATTTTGACTTGACAGCATGGATTCCAAAGATCGAAAAATTTTTGTTGAACAATCTATTGAGGTTTGGCAGTTTATCATTTTTTCATTTGATCTATCGCAATGAAGATTCGCAATTGATACACAAACAAAGGGAAATCGATTCAAAACAAATAGATATTCGGCTCAAAATACACAAATTAACTTTGGATTTTGAAAAATCATCATTTATTTTTTATGATAAAAAGCCCTACGAAGAAACAACATCAAAATTATTTTTAGGACACAACAAAATTGAAAGGTCCACTAGAGGTCAGTTGTTAAGTTTACATATAGATGAAACTCTTTCGTGGAATATCCAGATCAATATCATTCGAAAAAAGCTGGCTCCAGTCATTGAGATTCTATATAAAATGAAAAAAAATATTCCTCATTCCAAAGCAATACTCAAAAAACGAATGAGAAAACACATTCCCGAAAAAGATATAAGATACTGATACGTTTTAGATAGTTTTTATTGGCTCATTCTGGGAATTGAATAAAATTCATTTTTCGTGAAGAAAACTGAGTTTTCTTACTGGATACTTTCACGTCTTCCACCTCCTCATTCGTAATTGAGATCTATAGTTCAACACGTCTGCAGAGTTGGAAAATCATATATAAGTTGCAATTCCCTGACAGATGTGAAATGAGTTTTGAATGTGAGGTATGTGAATTTTGTTGATTGACTTTCGGAAGATTCCATCAGGTATATTAGTCTGTTGCCACTAAGAGGTTGTTTTCATCTCCAGAATATACGCTAATTCCTTGAGTTTACCTCTTTTAGCGTATGATTCGTTGGTGATCATTCTCGTATTCTCAGGAGTATTAATTGTGACGCCCGAAGATGCTATCGTATAGCAAAACACGTGTTGCGGTTTTGTAAACTTTAGAGTGGAAATCTCACAAGAATAAGTCACCGTCGAGTTCGAAATCTGCTCTAACAATTTCGATCCCGCTAACTTTCTGCTTCTTATGATATCTTGATGTAAACTTTCATGCACTTTTGATGCCACTTTTACCGCACGAATAAGGTATCTCTAGAATTCAGTTTTTTGTTTTGTCTTCTGTGTTGTTGGTACATTTTTTCAAATAATTCTAAACCATGAGGTATGAAGAACGTTCCCTGCGAGCAGATGTAGATAGATATCTCTCGAATTCATTCACCACCAAGGCTGGTGTTCCCCAGGGATCCATATTGTCTCCAACCCTCTTTTTATTGTATATCAACGACCTATTGGAAAAAACCAAGAATCAGTCCAATATATTGCTTTGCTGACGACATTATACTTGTCTCGTCATTCCATCGGCTACGGAGGCACATCTTCACCGGCAGTAGGATGTTGCATATGAGGATCGAAAAGTGATTTCGAATTGGGGTAAAAGTAACCAGGTTCAATTCAATGGCACAAAAACCCAGACATCGGTTTTCTCCAAGAAGATAAAGGTCTCCGAACCGGATATAATAATGTCGGGTCAGACAATTCCGATTTCTGCTTCTACAAGTTTGTTGGGGGTTGAAATGAACACCAATTTGTCTTGGCACAATCATGTCGCTGGAATTGCAAAGGCTGCTTCTTGAAGCTTGGAACACTGTTCTGATCCAGAAAACTGTACACACCTTAGCAACTTTTGATGCTTCCTAAAGCTCAGATCCGACCTTCTTTGGAGTATCGTTCTCAAGTATGGAGCACTGCCCCCAAACATATCTCGAAATTGCTGGATTCCATCCAGAAAAGAGCAATTCGGCTGATTGGAGACGCGAACATAACGTGCAACCTTGATAACCTGGAACATCGAGAAAAGGTTGAAGATTTCTCTCTCTTCTATAGATACTTTCACGGGAAGTGTTCAAGTGACTTGGCAAAATTGATTCCACCAAGAGCGGTACATATCAGGAATACGCAACAGATTGTGGCTGCTCATCGTTTTGAAGTCAACTAAGTGCACCTCGCACTTGACTGTTCAAAAACTCTTTTCTCTAGAGAACTGCGTTTATGTGGAATAAACTTCCTGATAACGTTTTTCCAAATGGATTTAATCTCTAGCGATTCAGATTCAATGTGAATCGCTACTTTCGCACAGGCACTGCTCTGAGAGCGCTTTGAAGGATTTTCCTGTAGTGCTTGTGTTTTCTTTAAAAAAAAGTAATTGTAAAAGGTATCAATGGTTATTGAATCGGTAATTGTTGATTTGTTGGATGTTGGTTCGGTGTTACTGTTTGTAGTCATTTCATTGTTGATTGTCGGTTTATTTTCTATGGGTATGAGTTTTCTGTTAGAACAGTTTTCATCAATGAGACTTCTTCATTACAATTTTCAGCTCGACGGCAAACATATATACAATGATTATAAGTTTGAAAATGTTCGTATAGGACGAAACTGCAGTAACGTTAGTTACAAATAAAAGTGGTAAAAAACATAGAAAGTTTCATTTCTCTTTTCTTCACTATGATTTCTCACCACGTAGTAACGGCTACATCCATCAATTTGTTGCAAACATTTTTGTTTTATATTATAGAGACAATTTATTAGATCCCTTCTACAGTAGCATGTAAATTTGATATCTAGTGGAGGTATCAGTATGTGTTTTCTTTCGATTAATATTTGTATTATTATGAATGGACTGACCCGTTAGGTACTTGATGAGCAATCATTTTTGTTCTATACGCATTTTGCTCACATCGCAGTGGTACTACAATTCTTATATACAACAGTAGTTTTTACCTCAACTAATGATCAATGAGATAACAGGTAGAATTCGAAAAATAATTACATTCTCACTTCTTGGTCAGTAGGTGAATTTTGAAGATGAATAATCAGCCATCATCCACGTCATTTCATCAACGAATGACGAAGTATACCCTCACAATAAATATAATACTGGCATTTCGAAACACTCACATGTACCAGTAGAACATCAGATAAAAAACATGATTACCAAATAAACAAAATTTCAACATAGCCTATGAGACTGGTAACTCCTTGGGTCGACATTAAAAACAAAATATTTTGAAACGAGAATCCACGAACATGAAATTATTTTTGAACTGGAGAACACCAATTCCAACTATGCCAGCCACTTTTCGGAGAACATTCAACAGTATCTACGACATACTTCATACAGAAAATAAGGAAAAACATTCAAATTTACTATTGAACGACCAACAAGAGGTTCTCTGTATCTATGAAGGAGGAAGGGTGAGTGTAGGTCCACACCACTTAGGTCACATTTGACCCATTGGACATCCTCACGAGGAGTTGTCCTCCTAGGCCACCGTCCATACTGTCCTTTCCAGAAAGGTGGACAGGTCACCGAACATACAATCTCGTATTGACGATAACACTAAAGTATGCCTGATAGTTTCATCTTCCTATTCGCACATCCTTTATAGAGGTGTGTTCACTAGCCCCATAATATTGAGGTGTTTCCTCAGTTGATAGTGGCCAGTCAGCGGTTTACTGTTGAGCGTAGTTTTTTTCTGGTCGGTGCCAGCTTCCCGGGGTTGCCCAGGGCAAGACTGCATCCTTTGATTCCATCCTATCTCTTTAGGTATTGGTCATGGGTGTGATATTTGGCTAGTTCCGCAATTGTCGAAGTCATCAAACCGTAGGTTTCACTAGGTCCTAAAATTCTTAGTCCAGCCGCGTTCTTGGCTGAAGAGTCGGCAATGCGATTACCTTTACTCCTGTCGTGCCCTTTAACCCACCTCAGAATAATGTTATTATCTACCGAAACTTTGGCTAAATCTTGATCGTACTCTAGTACTAGCCCTGAGGTTACACGTTATCTGTTCAAGGCTGATATGGCTCATCCCAATTGAAGAGTCCAGGAAAGCCAAGACGAAATGATCGTACGGTCAATAAGGAGTATTATTTCGGCGCTTGCGAGAAGCCATACGAAAAAAACCTCTGGTATTTTATTTGCATCACGATAACGTACCTGCTTACCCGTTACTGTTCGTTTGTAATTTTTTGGCAAAAAACAACACCGCAATATTGCTGCAGTCACCGTATTCACTATATTTGCCCCCCTGCGATTTTATCCTGTTCCCAAAATTGAAAAGACTAATGGAAAGACGGCGTTTAGTATGTTGGCACAAGTGGGGGGTACTTTGGAGGTTACAAAATAGAAATTGATGAATAAATAAATATTTTTTGAGAAAACTGAATATACATCATATTTTTTGAAGAGAAAAGTATAATCATCATCATTCTTATGTTTCAATGTCATTTATTATCTTATTATATTTCTATAAGTCCAATGATTTTAAAAATTTTGAAATTTCATTCCCAAAACAGTTGGGAACGGTGAATACCTACTAACACACATATTGATCCTGTAACATCAGCGAACTAGAAAAAAAGTACGAAGCTTTGTTAAAATTCCATTATTTTGCAACTCTTTAAACCATTGTTGATATTATCCTGTCCAGCTTTTTGTGTATCGCAATGGACTGAATCGTAAAGAGGATTATGCGTTTGTTTTCAACTTTCCCGTTGTCCCCGTTCCTTTTTACCTGTGTGAATGCTTTTCACACTGCTGCGATGCGAAAAACTTCCGGATTTTCAGAGACGAGAACAGGTGTACATTCCCTTTCAGTGTATTTGTCATGGAAATATAAGTGATTTGGGAGAGGGGCTCACGGTAGGGAATGTTTAGATCTTGGTTTGATTTTGACTTGACAGCATGGATTCCAAAGATCGAAAAATTTTTGTTGAACAATCTATTGAGGTTTGGCAGTTTATCATTTTTTCATTTGATGTATCGCAATGAAGATTCGCAATTGATACACAAACAAAGGGAAATCGATTCAAAACAAATAGATATTCGGCTCAAAATACACAAATTAACTTTGGATCTTGGAAAATCATCATTTATGTTTTATGATGAAAAGCCCTATGAAACAACAACTTCCAATTTATTTTCAGGACACAACAAAATTGAAAGGTCTACTAAAGGTCAGTTATCAGGTTTACATATAGATGAAACCCTTTCGTGAATATTCAGATCGATGTCATTCAGAAAAAGCTGACTCCAGTCATTGAGATTCTATATAAAATGAAAAAATGTATTCCTTATTCCAAACCAATATTCAAAAAACGAATGAGAAAACACATTCCCGAAAAAGATAGACAAAAAAAATCTGTTAGGGTAAAATAAGTTAGTCTTAATCAAATTTATCCCGAAGTTGTGTCATACTGTATTGTAAGTAGCATAATCTTATCCATATTGCCTGAAATTTTATCTATCTGTACATTAATATTTTATTCTCATAAAACGTGTAATATTTGTCCAAGGTTTCATCTATTTTTCTTATTTTTTGTTTGTCTAGTATCTATTTAATCGGCCTATTTTGCTTTGAGCTGAAATATAATTTGTTCAACTATAACACCAAATTCACAAACTTCAATAAAATATTTTGTAGTTTCTACTCCTTGAATGTTATACTTACTTTTATACAAATATTTATATACTCACATATTCTTCATAACTTCTTGCGAAACAAGAGCTATGCTCTCATCGCCAAACCACTTTGTTCACATAATTTGTTTTAATTGTACTTCTAATTTGTATACGTTGTGAATCAAGTTATTATTTTTTTCCACCGAAGTGTGCGCTGGTCAGGCCCTATCCCCCGAAGCCCCGATATATTCGGGAGGGAGCGCCAGCATTATCAACCAATGACCACTCCCCACACCGTGGGGTAAGTGATCATTGGGTCCTAGAATTATGTGCCCTGAGCAAGCGCAGTGAGCTGAGAATGATAGCCTTCTGGATCTGTGCGGCTAAGATTTCTGCCTTAGTGCGTCAAGCCGGTATGATTTTAAGATTTGAGAGTAGAGAGAACATCATTCCACCAAGGATTCCAATAATCAGAACAACCATCTTGACAGAGTGATCTGGATAGAGTCTGCGGATTCGAAGATAAAATCTTGATATTTTATCCGTTTCTCCCCATCTTTTCGGACGATATTCGTCTCGTCAGGAGCTGAAAACTCCACGACAAATATCGTTTTGCTCTGGTGGTCGAGAAGGAATACAACAGGCTTATTAGTTTGCATGAGTTTGAGGGTGGGGAACAAATAGTTCCAATAAATTCGGCACTTCTCGTTCCCCACAACGGATTCAATATCCCCCGGAGCGTAGGGCAACACCGGTGTCAAGTAAATACCGTAAGAGTGCCGTAGATGGTAATATAGCACTCTTAGGGCCGCGTTATGTCGATATATGGATATAGGCCGAAACCGCATCTGCTGGACATACTGATAGCAAGTGCATTAGGGTCTCGGGCGCCTCGCGGCAGGCCCTTCACCTTGTGTCAGGAACCTCTATACCCATTACGCAACCGCGTTAGCCCTTTATCGGTTTTTGACACCATATGGTTACAATATGTTTTTAATCCCTTAATGGGCAAGACAGTAGAGAAGCTTATTAAAATGTTCAAATCACAGAAAATGATTCGAAATAACTCACTGACTTCCTTGAAAGTGTCAGTATATCCATATCGATAGTAGTTATCCGATTGAAGGTTGTAACCATATGGTTACAATGACCACTAAATTGGCATTGCCCCTCATACGTATCTAATTCATTATTTATACATTTCTGCACATGACAGCTCAAGATTTTCAGTAGATTGAAATACATATTCATAGAATTTATTTGCCACACATTTTAACGTAATATAATAATTTTATTTTTTTGTATGAAATATTTTAAAACAGTTCTTCATGCCAGTTGGACATAATCTTGCATCACATTTTTCGCACTTCAGGCGGCTTGTACCGTTTACACAGTGCCTGCATCTTCCATTGCTTGTGTGTGTTGGCCAATGAGCATATGAATCAGTCTGTCAGAAACCGGACGATGTATAATTGGTACTCCAATGTCAAAGCAGGGTCGACCTCTTCTGGCTTCCTTTCTGCAACGAGACAAACCCATCCCAACCTCCAACCTAAACCGTTTGAGAGGTATATATTTTTGGTTCACAACCGTCACATCTAAAATATATGCAAATTTGGGGAAGTACTATCTTTTTGCTTTGTGAGGTGTTTTATAAAGACCCATGAGAGCATTAGCTGTATCAACACCACCCATATGTTTATTATATTATTTGACGATTGCTGGACACTTGATATCTGTTTTTGTCCTCGTATTTTTATTGTATCTCTTCACAGTGTCTATGGGCTCTATGCCATATAAAGTACTGCCTAATAAAACAGCCCTGTTATCAACCCATTTCACTACAATAATGCCTTTGTCTTTATCGGTTTTGTAGTCATAGCATCCTCTCCCTTGTTTCTGTAGAACTTTGTCAGTTTCTATCGGGCAACCAGCACTTATATTGGCTCGTAGTGTTCCCAGGCTATTTATTTTTATTTTATCCTTGAGATACAAGAAGAGTGGCAGACTAGCGGAATAGTTATAAAAAATAGAGTCGATTTGCTTGAATCATGCAATGATTTTGCTAAAGCAATTACAGTTGCAGCTCCAACACCCAAGTCAAACTCGTTAACAGTAATTTCACTCGTAGTTTCCTTCAAAACATCAAAGGTACTCGAACCTTGGTAGGGAATGAAATCTAATATATATCCGCTTTCACCAGCAATAACAAAAAATGTATACCCCCATTTATGGGGTTTATTATTTATACATATACTGACGGAGATTTCCCGCACGAGTACCATTATAAGCGACTATCGTCTCGTCTACAGAATACTGATTTTCAGTGTGGAATTTTCGAAAATTAGACTGTAGTTTTTCCATCAAAGGGCGGATTTTGAAATACCTGTCCGTTGTCTTACCAGATAGATTTTCAATATTGTTGAAGTGAATATTACGTCTCAATTTCTTGAAACGTTTGGCTGACATCGAACTTGCTATCTGCTCAATTCGGGTGTGATTTGCGCAATAGTTTTCGAAAGACGGAAGATCTATTATTCCCATAAACAATAATATGGATAAAAAATCGGTTATTTCCTTGGCATTGATGTCTATGGATTTACCACTTAGTTGTGTACTATACGGGTTAGTCTGGTCGATTATATCATTCATTATGTCAAAAGAGAAGCGTTTGGTGAAATACTCGATTGGAGCTGGTATCTCTTCATTTGTATCCGGAACGAAATATGTGTTGTTCATTCCAAATATATCTTCCTTTGTCCAGCTGAAAGTTGGTCCTTTTTTTTCTTTTCCCTTTTTCCTTTTTTTTTGCTGTTGGTTCCTCTATCTCTGCGTCCTCTTTGTCGAAATTTTGTTCAATTCCAGATATATCTTCCTCATCTGATTCATTATATGCTGAAAAAAAATCGATTATCACCTCCCCATTTCCTTATATTATGATGGTTACCTGAAGTGAGATCCATAACTTGCTTCATTTTGGTTTGGATTTGGAACAATGTTAGATTTTCCTAGTCGTCAGAACTATCAGTTCCTGAAGCTGCAGTTACCGTTTGCCTAATTTTGTTTTGAATCTGCTTCAGAGTTATATTTTCCTCATCATCGGAACTTCCAGAACCATCGGAAATATCAGGCAAAGGTGGAAGTTTGAATTTCTTTCTACCATAAAATGAACATGGGGGAATTGTTCCAAGATTTTCCATGAATATATATTTCGAAACCTAGATGAAACACTTTCCCAGTATGTGCAATGTAACCATATGGATACGCATATCTCAAAGTCAACATTGCTTCTATATTCGTGTAAATTGGATCGGAAACAAATAAACAACATATTACCAGCAGTGGCACTATAGACATAAAATCACTATCGTTTCAGTAGGAATTGAAACTTTTATACGAATGTCACACATAACCTGTAACGCTGCAGCGCTACCAACAGGCATCACCTCGTAAAAACACACATTTCGATTGGCTCTAAAACCAACCGGCTCTTTTCCCTCCACAAAAACAACGTAACTATATGGTAACATAGCCCGCGACACGTCAAACGGCATGGATATAGTTTGGGAGGATTTTGACGTTGACGTGACCATAAGGTTACGTTGACCATTAAACGACATAAAAATATTCAGGGAGTCGCCCGATAAAGGGCTTTAGACTAAGGTATTGAATACACCATCCCGGCAAGCCATGACGAACCCCTCCGTTTTCGACTTCAGCCCACTCTACCTGTTGAAAGCGAAAGTCAGGGGCTTTGATGAGCCAAGGTCTCCAATGTTATTGAAGAAGACCCCATGCATTGGCTTATCCTTGTGTTTCCGCAGAAGTGAGGTGATCTCTGTGGCTTTTATCTGAGCTTTTTGCTGAACAGGGTTTCAACTCGGTGACAGAGTTGTGGTCACCTCGTTCAGTGTCGAAAATTATACCGAGTTCATTAGCTGCTCGGGCAGCTGCCCTGGAGAGAAATTCTCCATCTCCTGCTCTCTCATGGTCACGGACCATGCATAGAAGGGGATCCGAACTCCTGACAACTTTACAGGCTGTATCCAGTACCATTCTGTTATGTAGACACTCCAAACTCAAAAGTCCACGGCCTCCCTGATGTCGGGGGAAGTACAACCGTGAAACGGACGATTTGGGATGCAAACTCCTAATATGGAGATGCATCATTTTTCGGGTCTTTACATCGAGTTGATACAGCTCTCCTCGAGTCTACTTCACTCTTCCAAACGAGTGGAGTAAGATTGGAACGGCAAGCATATTTGTTGCAGCAATTTTGTTCTTCCCCGACAGTTCCGAAGACCAGATCTGTCAAAGTTTGTGCTGATACTTGCCGCGGAGAGAGTTTTTCACTGCTGTTACCTCTTGTGAGAGGCGTTGTTCCACCCCAAGGTAAGTATACGTCTCTCCGGCATCCAGATGGTGTAGGATGCTTCCATCTACGAGCTGCATATCCTCNGATGCATTTTTTATCTACTTTTCTTAGAACCAACTGAACCAAAGACCAAATGTATGCACTTTTCTGGAGTCCGTTATAAAAAATAAAAAACATTTCACTATGAAATTTATAGAACATAGAAATTTACATGGTCATCAAATAAGACTGCTGAATAATCTGTTAACAAACAATCTCAAATCTGCATTTTCTAGAAAATCTATGTTTTACAAATTAATATTTGCATATAATGAACTACCAAATGACGTTGAACAATTTTCCAACACAAAAACATTCAAAATAGCATTAAAGAAATATTTGTTTTATTGATTGACATAATCACATTTGTTTGTTTTCTTTTCTGTCAAGCCAATTCTGAAATAGCTCCCATTGAAGTTATAGGCATACGAGTATTATGTATGAATATTTGTCTGTATGAACCGTTGTTGTTTCTTGGGTATGAATAAATAAATAAAATAATACATAATATTATATTTTCTACCAAGAGGGCATGAGTTCACACGTTTTGAATTGCCATTTTTCGTACGGCACTGATTGGAACGACTGTAAGGTTGTCTCACTCGGAAAATATGTGCTAGTGTGTAATGTGGAGAAAATTGGTTGCTCTTCCGGAAAACATCGTTTCATGGCTCGTATCATGCCAATAAAGATATTCTTAAAAAGTGAAAGTAAGAAAGTGGAAAAAGGTTGTTATGAAACGTGTTATTGAGTTTTACCCGTGACGCGTTCAGGTTTTTATGTGTTTCCTGTTTAAAAACACTTTTTTTGAATATAATTTCCTACAGATAATTGATTGGATGGAACTTGTATTGAAATGATTCTAGAAAAGAAATAGAGTCTCATGTTCAATTCAATATTTACAGTGCTTTTCCCCCCTTTCATTTTTTGAACGGGTCAACTCAAAAAATTGAAATTTGGGATAATGAATTTAATGCATGTATTTTGAAGTAAAATTGACAGATCTGCGCCATATGGGAAAAAATGAAATGGAAACGAGGGTGTTTTTTGAAGCTCCTGACAAATGTTTCACAACCCTAAAATATAATGTCACTATCTTCAACTACTACAAAATGGCGGAACTTTAAGTAATTGCCTGAATACATTGACATTCATCTACATAATATGAGGTAATGAGCTTGAGGTCAGTTCAGAAGATGCTCGAAATGGTTGCCTCGAACTTCTTGAAATATGAATAGCCTATCTGATATTTCACGCCGAACATTTTAGAACACAGTAACGTCAATATCTCTACAAATATTTTTTATTCTTTTTGGGAAAATTTTTGGCTTCCTACTACTCCATCTTGATAATGTTATTCAAGTTGGTACTGAAGAGCCTTGGGGCAAGTGTCTTAAGGCGAAACATCGATGTATACCAGTGAGTGTGACAGTGTTCCATGTAAGTGCAATTTGTTACCATTCATTTGAAGTAGAACTCTTGTGAATGATATCTGATTTTTATTCTACAACGAATGTTTGAAATACAAACTGAGTAGAGAAAAGTATCTTCTGTATAATTCAGTATTCATATAGAAGTATTTGTTTCGAAAGAATTTTTTTCTTTTGTGTAATTCAATGTTTATATGAAAGTANATCATCATCCATCAAAAAATCACTTTCAAAAATACAGATCCATATTAAAAATTTCAAAGTTTTTCTGATCTCACATCAGCTAAAATATAAAATTTAAAAAAATATCTGCGGTATCAGATCCTAATATGCATGGATAAAGACTGTCCTTCAACTTTATCACACACAAACACATTTTTCTGGATATAGATTAATGTTTCTAGACTTTGCAAGATTCCATTCTACGATCCACGTTCCTATAGTAATGTGAGAATAAATTACCCATGGACTAATTAAAAATGTATCGATGTCTTGTTCTTTCAAAATCAAGCGAGCGCACCAGTATAACTAGTCGATGTGGAAGCATCCACCAATACCAAGAATCTCTCAGCTCCCCGAAAAATAACAACCATCCGAATACATTTCCAACCCCACCAAGCAGTGGCTGTTTTAAATACATCACATTCAATGGTTAATTGAAAATCCACTTTAAAGTTAGACGGCTGGCTGTGTGCTCGAGGATTGCAATCAACGATACAATTTCCACATTTTTAAATCTAATTTTAATGTAATGAGCGGAACGGGAATCTGGAGAGAAAGAAGTAGCTCCAGCGGCCACACTGTGGAGGGGGAGGTCGGAAAAAGAAGCACGTAAAATATAGAAAGAATGCTAATTAATTATTCTGAGGAGGCCGTGATTAGCATTCCGACTCAGCCGAGGTTTCCGAATCGCCAAAGAATCCCTCAAACGCCTAAACCGAGGCTTTACTAGATTATTAATTTAAAATAACATGGGGAATATTTTAAATTGCTATTTAATCTCTATTCAGAATGAAATCTGTACCGAACCAATATCGGAGTCTGAATGGATTCTACTTTGTCTAATTTCATGAATAATTTCGATAGAATCGTCGACATCGATTTAATTCGAGTAGGAATGTTTTTCGGATTATTGAAATTATGACTGAATTTGGAGATGCAGAAGTTCGAGAAATCCATCGTTTATTAAATAAACTGAATGTTTGTTTTCAGTACATTTGATGATGAACTCATACTGTATCTATGTTATTCAAAAACATATTTGAAAAATCATTTGGATGCTGTGAATTATTTTAATTTAGCAAAATATCAATTGGTTATTTATCGGTTTTCGCCATGGTCTCCTTTGGTTACAATCTCCAAAAACCTAATTTTTCATATTTATTGACCATTCCTCCGTTGATTCATTTAAAATTATCCAATCAGTTGATGAATGTAAATAATTCAATTCAATGATCCGGAAGCAGCTTCTACTGAAATTATGAAATTATAAATTGATGGATGTAGCCGTTACTATGTGATAGGAAATCATTATGAAAGACAGAGAATTGAAACATAGAAAGTTTCAATTCTCTTTTCTTCATAGACAGTTTTATTTCTCATTTTTCATATTGAAGTTATCTCTTTCTTTCTTTTTGTTTCAAAAATGAGAAACTGAAAAGTTTTCCAATAATTATTTTTTCTTTAGATGTTCTCTTCAGATGCTCTTTCATGGGTAATGTGTTGAATAAATATATTTTTCGTTAATATAACTGAGTGGTTGGTTTTCTTCACGATATCCTTTGATTGTTTTTCTGAAAATAGACTTTTATCTGCTGAATATCAGGTTTCTTCATTGAAACTTTTCGGTTCGTTCCATTTTTTTTCTCTATGAAAACCCTATCTTACGTGGAATCCCTGACCAACGAAAGTCGTTATTATCCTCTTGAAACTTTCTAGAGATGGTACATTGGTTATTGTATGATTATTTATATAACGTCGAAGAACACCTTCATCAAAGCCATCTATATCTTTTTTTTCAGAGACTAATAATTCCTTGAATATTTTGAAGATTTATGCCGGTAGCTTGCACACATTGTTTCAGAATTTTGTTTGAATCTTTTTTAGATTATGCCCGCATGATGTGTTACTTGACTCAGCATTTGTTTTTTTTTATTTATTGTTATTTCAAGGCACGTTGATGGAACAAATATTATTATTATTATTGAAGTATTATTATGCAGGATGTTCTCAAATGTCTTGTGGTTACTTGAAGTGATTCTATGGATAATTTCGAAAAAAAATTCGAAATCTAAGTCTCAATAGGTTTCGTTAATGATGTAGGTAACAAGGCGTTGAACTTCCAATATTTTGTTGAAAAATTCAGGCGAACCTTTCAGTTTGCCTTTAACCACACTCCAGCAGATTCTCTCCTCAGAAACAAGGACTCCTCAAAAACAAGGACTCTCAAAAACAAGGACTCCTCCACAAAAATGTTTTTCGAAAATATATCCCTGGCTCTTTCACCAAAAACCAGTATCTCGTCCACCTGTTTGTTGATTTCACCGCCAAAAAATTATGGTACAGTTTTGGCGAATAGTTATAATGTCTTAAAAAATCACCAAAATTCACCAGGAATTTCCTTTCCAACAATAATACACCAATAAAAATCGATAAATGTATATTAAGCTGCAAATAGTGAACAACAGACAAGGTGGATGAGAACTTTATATTGATTTCTTCGGAAAGGGAGTTTTGTTAGAGTTAGAAAAAGTTGAGGAAAGTACCTATTTTATGAATACTAGTGAAAATGAGACGGTACCCATCAACAAACATACAAATATATCACTATTATCATCACTTCGCCATTATGGCTTCTATAATTAATTCGTTGAAAATGAAGTGAAGGTTTTCAATTAAAAGATTCTCCTCTACGAGCTACTCATCCAAGACGATGGGATTGTTCATAAAATGACTTTTTCTTGAACTGAACAGTAATTTTTGGAGTTTCCTTGTACGAGTGAACTTTTATTTTGCATCAATGTATCGAGAATGTTGACTTTTGAAACCGACGTGTACCATTATGACACAATAAAAACGTCTACTCGTAAAAGCAACGATAAATAACAGGAATCTTTAATAGAACAATCAGAGAACCAACTACTTTAATAACACTTTCATTCGGCTCCATGTCTGTTAGTTTTTCTTTTTCAACTCTTCTCTGTAGATATATCTTCAGTGAATAAATCTTGATGATTTTCTACAAATCGTTACTAACAAGTTTGATAATCATAAAAAACAAACATCTTTTGATTGATTCACCTCTCAAATGTTTTGTAAGGTACGTGGTCATTTTTATTAATCAAAAAACGTTTCTGTTTGTGTTTTTTTTTCAATCTCTGGACAAACACATCTGTCGATGTTTGTTTGAAGGTGATTGACAAAATGTTTCATGATGAGTTTCATTAGTTCTGAAATATNAACACACAGCACATATCGTATTTTGAAGGATAGAAAAATCTAGTCTCGCTATACATTTCTTAGATAACGGCCATATATTATTGAAAAATTTCTGAAATTGTTGAGATCGGTTCATGACAATAGATTTTAGGGTGCTTTTAAAAGTCTGGAAAGCAGAAAGTGCCAAGAGAAGTAATAGTGACAAAGGTCCCATTTCAAGCAGCCCAATCTTCATCTTTTCATGAATCACTCTCCTAATATTAGCGAGAACTCTCACGAGAAATTTTCTCTCAAGCGATGTGTATCGATAAGTGGAAGTGTACTGAAGTATGCCATAGAGACTGTTTTAGAGGTTGAACTTCGGTTTCTTCATCTGCTAAAGACGTCAACTCAGTTGGTGGAATGCGCGTTGAGAAGAGTATTGCAGTTCGGATGATTGAGAAAATGACTTGTTTTGGATAACTCATAAAGATAGTTGATAGATAGATTTTATTGATCCTTTTTGCTACATAATGTGTATATGGGATGAGTTATAATAGTAGTTAACTTATAAACATGCATACAGATAAACATACAAAGGTATAAACAAACATACAAATAAATTCTAGGTCTAAATAAATTGCAAGTAAAATAGATTTCACAGTAAAATAATCTTGTTCAGGCATCATATGAAATCCAAGTACTACCAACTGTTTTGATTTGTATTTGTTCCTCGATAAGTGAATTATGACTGTTGAATTTATAGATGTTTAAGTTTTCACAGATGTCCATACGGTTTCTGTTACTGACTTGTTTAATAAGTTTTATGTTATATGTGTATGCTGCACACCAAGTTTAGGTTTTTGTCTTCTTCTTGTTCATATCTGTTTATTTTTTGTGTTATTTTCGTGTTTGGCTTGTATGTGATGTTGATGTTCAGGGGTTTGAAGATGTTTGTTAGTTTTTTGGTTTGGTGACCTACGTACGTAGATGCTGTACATCGTTGTGTTGTTTTATCTGTATGTTTTGTTTGATTCTATTTTTTAATTTATCTATTGTCTTTTGGGTGTATCCGTTCTCGCTCGCTATTTGGCATATGATTTTCCGTTCCTTGTTCCGGGCTTCATTGCTAAGTGGTATCCTTAACATTCTGTATATGAATGCATTATAGGCATCCATTTTGTGTGATAGTGGGTGTTTTTGAAAATTATTAGAAGCATCTGAAGTTAATATACTTCTCACTCATTTATTCAAATTTACAGTATTTGATTAGTATATGGTAAATTGCTTCAAATTACACCTGGGCTAAAAAAGAAAATGATTTTTTTTCAAAATTGGCTTTATTCATACGCTGCTCATCAAAACGTTTTTGTTTTTGGTCAATAGTGAGCTCGCGCGATTCCACTTTTCGAGAATTCAAAACGATTTTATGTATTGTTTTATGTTTTCTGGTGTTACTGCCTCATTTGGAAGTCCACTGCGTTTTGCATCATAGGTGTCTCTACGACCACGTTTGAAGTCAGCAAACCAAGAAGTATTTGTTTCGAAAGAACTTTTTCTTTCGTGTAATTCAATGTTTATATGAAAGTAGCTGTTTCAGGAGGACTTTCTTTCAGTTTGTGTCTGAAAGTTACTTCTTTGCATGATCTACACATCCATGTATAGAGTTACTTATTTTCAAATTGATTACTTCCTTCTTTTCTTTGGAAGATTACCTCACCTTTTTTTTGTATCAAGATGGAGTAGTAGAAAGTCAAAAACTTTCTTTACCAAACATTAATCACTTCTAAAAGTATAACTCCTTCAATTCATTTATTATTCTCTGCCGTATATCCAATATTGAAGCAGGTTCAGTTTAGTACACCTTTTGCCTCAACTAGCCCCATAAAAAAATTCCAAAGGTGTCAAATTTGGCAAGCGGGCTGGCTATTCTGTAGGACCTTAACGTTCAATCCAACGGCCGGGAAAAGTAGTATCCAAATCGTTTCTTACTTGTCTGGAGTAATGTGGTGGTGCTCCATCTTGCTGGAATACAATATCCATATCGAATTTATTAGGATTCGCTTCGACGATTTCAGTGATGAAAGGGTCAACAGTAGTTTCAAGCATATTCAAATACAGTTC
>NW_019289554.1:0-85338 GCF_000500325.1 Leptinotarsa decemlineata
CATATGAAAAAAAAAATCTGAACGATCCATGCACCAGACACTTCAAGGTCACAACGCCTTGACTTCACTGCACAACAAAAAAAACTTCACCAAACAACAACCAATAAAAAAAGCAATTAATACGTCATAGTGGTGGGGGGAGGCCGAGAATCAGCTGTAAACAACTACTCCCCACGTTTCGAGGTATGTTCTTCTATGCTTTTGCGCAATTGAAACGATCCTTTTTTGGATCAGATCGTTACGTGTGATGAAAAGTGGATCCTTCACGACAAGAGACCTTCGGGACAATGGTTGGACAACGATGAGCCACCCAGGCACTCCTCACAGGCAAAAACTTACCAAAAAAGAGCATCGTGGTCAGCGCCTAGTGTGATTCGCTCTATTTTCTGCAACTGGGCTAAACTATCAAATCACAGTCCTATTGTGAGGAAATCGATTTAATGTACCGAAAATTGCAGTAAAGCTGGCACTGGTCAACAGAAGAGGCCCGATCCTGCTCCTTGACAACGCCCGTTCGCACGTTTTACAAATCGCTATCCGAAAATTTAACGAGTCGAGCGTCGAAGTTCTGCCTCACCCACCATACTCCCCAGACCTTTCGTCAACCGACTACCATCTTCAAAAGCATTTCGATAACTTTCTTGCCGTTAGAACCACTGAGGACCGAGCAAAAACGGCCTTCGTCGACTAGATCGAATCCCGAGCACACAACTTCCAAGCTGACGGAATTAATCGACTTGTGTTACGTTGACAAAAGTGTACTGATTCAATTGGCACTTATTTCTAGGAAACTGAACAGGTATCCACTGAGATAGTACAGGACACATAGACCATGGGTTTCTGAAAATAAATGGATATGCTATTCAAGTCGACTGATCAAATTCCACTAACTGAAAAATATCTCAAAGAATGAACGATCCTGAATGAACGAAACTTTAGGTTAACGAAATGTTACTTTTTCACGAGCTTTTCCTAGCTAGGGCTCAGCGATGTGCAGTAAGCATAAAAAATCTCACAGTTGGGATTGAATCAACATTCACTAGCGATTGACTGAAATAATCGAACTTTCTCTAAACGAATGGCCAATGTACTCTGAAAATACAAATAATTACCTACAATTATAGAAATGTCGATAATCCTGATAAATGACAGATTTTTTCATGAATATCCGTCATAAATCTATGATCATTTTACGACCTGTCCATATCGAGCCCAGAGTAATATTAAAACAAAATTAATAATTAAATTTTACCCGCTATGAAGCATTCATTTGGTTTGATGCCTCGGTGTTTTATGATATGAGTATTGAACATTGTGGGTATGGTAGTAAAACTGGATATCAAATTCGACCTATTTGTGGAATCATATATCATGAGTCGATATATCTTCAAAAATAGTCCTAAACCACGTTTTATGTTTGATATGGAATCAATACCCAATAACACACGGGAATGTATTCATTCCCGTCATTATTATGTTATTCAAAGTTTTGAAAGACAGCATCTGAGTAAAC
Organism: Leptinotarsa decemlineata; assembly: GCF_000500325.1. Taxonomy (NCBI): domain Eukaryota; kingdom Metazoa; phylum Arthropoda; class Insecta; order Coleoptera; family Chrysomelidae; genus Leptinotarsa; species Leptinotarsa decemlineata. The sequence continues at coordinate 1,514 of NW_019289554.1, forward strand.
GGACGGGAACTCAATATCTCAATTTCAAATGAATTAATTCATGAAAAAATTTTTCAGAAAATTAATAAAGATATTAGTTGCGATGCAGTGTTCAGGACCTGGAATGCCTATCTAGTAGTGCTTCCAATTTTTTTTTTTGAGATACCGAGAAGTTGATTGGTCTGACACTCTGTCCGACAAATCATGTCGGAATTTCTAAGGTTTCGAAATAATGATGGTCCTAATGATTGTTCATGTTTTGTATATCTCAGAGTGAAATTCGAGGATCACATATATACTTATCCAAATTTTTCATTTTCTTTGACACATAGTCATTCTTCCAGGTCAAACTTTTGAGGACTCACAATACCAAATTCGTCGGTTACTCTGATGAAATTGTCATTTCTTCTTAGGGAACTGCACCAGGAGAAGCTTACTTATTGGTTCTCTTGATTTGTATATGAATTTTCTTTAGGCTTCATTGTATTCAGTTAGGAACATTTTGTATTGATTTCCTTGTCCTTTCGAAGGCTCTTCTAGATAATTGCATCACCGATAACATACTTTTATTCCCTCATGTTTGAACTCGGGCTGACCAAGAATCCAATATATTGCTTTACTGACGACAGCACACTTGTCTCGTCATTCAATTTGGATTCCAGGACATAGGCTGCGGATGCACATCTTCACCGACAGCAGGAGGCTGCATATCTTAATGAGAATCTAAAGGTAACCAGGTTCAATTCAATGCTACGAAAACCCAGGCATCGGTTTTCTCCAAAAAGGTAATGTCTCCGAACCAGATGTAATAATGTCAGGACAGATAATTTCACTTTCTGCTTCGATGAGTTTGTTGGTGGTTAAAATGGACACCAATATGTCTTGGCACAATCATGTCACTGGAATTGCAAAGACTGCTTCTCAAAAGCTTAGAACACTGTTCCGAACCAGTGCAAACGTCTGGATTCCGGATACAATATTATCGAAAGATATTTTAATCGATTTTGTATATTGTGCTAAACCCGTATTGGATAAACGCGACAAACAGCACCACAACTGGCATGTTCTGGCCAAGGAATGGAAAAAAATTGCAACAGAACGTGATGTAGATGGTGAGTTTAGATTATAAACTAATATTTTACAATAATACTAATATTATAATGAAAATTTTTTGCCAAAAAATTTATCCTATCAAATTTGTCTATTTCTAGTCATGTGTGTTGAAATAACCAATGAAACCATCATTACACTGATAACTACCCATGGATAGTATTCACGGGTAGTTATCACTTATGTCATGACATTGCTAAGCAACCAACACAATAAAGTTGTTTGACATTTCAGTAATTCAATTTATTTCGAAAATGTCTCTTCCTCGCTTTGGTGTTCAAAATGATGCGGCAATTGACAAAATCATTGAAGAAAATATACCAAAAAATACTGTCAATAGTAAAAAATACACTTGGAAAATATTTATGGAGTTTTGTGACGCCAGAAAATATGAATTGGATGGAAATCGTACTCTCGAAGAGCTTGCATTAATACTCAAGGATTGGGCGATTAATATGAGAAAAAAGGATAGCACAGAGTTTAAGGAGGCTACTGTTAAAACCGTATGGAATCTAACAAGCAAATTATTACAAGAAAAGTATTACAAGGAGTATAATATCATGCTAGACCCCTTTAAAAGTGTTGCATTCAATTGATCAGGAACATCATAACCAAATAATCAATAGTATGCGTGGAAACACCTATGCAGTAACCGAGGCAAATACAGCAAGATCAACGGAATATCATTATACGAATTGTTCTTTTAATAACTGTGTGTTCAATAAATAATTTTGTTCGAATTGCAAAAAATTTTCTCACCGAATATCCCTCGAACATTGATAAATAACTCATAATTTTATCACAACTTCCTCAAGCACGTTATTTTAGGTAACATCCCTCCGCCTTCGGCGTCGGGATGTTACCAAATAACGTGCTTTCGAAAACTGTGATAAAATTATTTCGTTAGTTATCAATGTCCTTGGGATATTATAGCTGAAAATAGGCCTAATAGTTTTTTCGCAGGTAAATCCTATAGGATATAATATTTGTTTTCAGTTTTGAACATTCTTTGCGTTTCTTGTTGATGGATTGTTTCCTCTATTTCGTTGCAGCTGGCAACTTGGTATTGGTAGGACGTCCAGGGCATTGATAGAGTGATGGCCCTCCTTATCAATTATTGTGTTATGTAAAATGCATATTGCTCTAATCACACAGTCTGCAGTTGATTAAGAGGTTTTAATGGCGCCTGACAGTATTCGCCATTTGGCAAAAATGATGCCAAATGCGCACTCAACAAATTTACGTGCTCGTGACAACCGCTTGTTGAAATTTCCTTCTCTAGGTGTCAGTGCATACCCTGAATGAGGCCTTAAAAGATATTTTTCAGAAGCAATTTTTACGTGTGGAAGAATATATTCACTGTTAGGAAGTACTTCACTCGAGGAGATTCTGTTCCAATAGAGTTGATAAAGATGAGGCGCTAAAAGTCCCCCCATCACTCTGCTTTCCGTAACCTCCTACATTGACAGATGTAAAACGGTAATGACCATCAACTAGCCCTTGCAGAACTATTGAAAAATACGATTTGTAGTTGTGAAACTTGGAACCTGAGTGCGCTGGACACTTTATTCTGACATGTTTGCCATCTAAAGCACCAATACAATTGGGAAAACCCCATAATCTTGCGAAGTCCTCAGCATTATTCACGAAGTCAGATGTTGTGGGCGCTTTCATGTGAACAGGTTGAAGTGCTGTCCATAAAATCTCGCACACTTTTTCAACAATCTTGCTAATAGTAGAGACACCCATTCTGAAGAAAAAAGATAACGATCTGTAGCTGCTGCCTGAGGCAACATACCTGAAACAAAAAATATTTTGATTAAACAAAATTAAACAAGCTTCTATCGCTTTTTTTGTTGGTCCTTAAAACAATATTCTTAAAATATATGTCCCTTTATTATAATTTCTACTTGATAGACATGTATTTATATTTTTTCCTTTCAGAATCAGAAGCAAAAAACTCGTGGAAGAACCTGAGGCAAGTTTTTGGCAAACAACTGAAGAAGCTCCAAGGAAGATCTGGAGATGCAGCGCCAGACGAAATCGTATGCCCCTGGCTGTTCTTTGAGAATTTGCAGTTTCTCAAAGACCAATTCACTCCAAGACCATCTACTGGGAATTTGACCATTCCAGACAACGATATTCAATGAATTTGAATCAAACTGGTAATGATGATCGTTCAGAATATAATGTTGAGCCTGATGAAGATCACGAACAGCTCTGCCAAATTTCTGACACTAGTGGAAGGCCCCATTCCTGATGTGACACTCCACCATCTTCCTGTAGGAATCCTGAGTCAGGGGAATCGATTTCTAGGACAGGATATACAAAACGGCTTACTACTCAAGCTGCGATCGGGAAGGAGTTGATACAACTAGAGAGAGAAAAACTGGATTTGGCGAAACGCAAAAGATACACGGATGTGAATGGCATTTTTCAATTCTCTCTTACCCACAGTGAAAACATTGTCACCAAAAGAAAAAATTGCTTTTAGAATGAAAGTTCAACAACTCCTTTATGAACTCGCCTTCCAGGAAACTGCGCAAACTCAGCAAACTCTAAATCAGCCTTCTTTATTCTTACTTCCCATTCCTCCACTGACAACTGATCAGCATAGTTTTCCCAAACCACACCGACATCTTCAGAAAACATCTATAGACCTGTATCCACGCTTCTCAACTTGGATAATATCTCTCTCAATACATATTCTACTGAGCAATCAATTGATAAAGATTGAATTGTAAATATTGATGAGATATATTTAATAAAAATAAAATGATATCAGAGGTATTGTATGTATAAATGAATCAAAGTTCTTAACGCCTGAACATTTTTTGTACTTAACTAAAAAATAAAATAAAATAGAGGTATTACATAAGATTTGTAGATAAATCTTTACCTTATAGTAACCACCAGTCGTTCCTCAGCAAGAATTGGATTGCTGTGCAGATTGATGTACTTTTGGACGTCCAGTAGTGGCTCAACTTTGTTTAGTAATGTAACGAAACGTATCAGTTGACATTCTCATATAAGAGTGAAATCTTCGTCTTTCTTCAATTAATGAAAAAGATGGTGTTACTCTCCAAGTTCCTGTCTCGTTTTGTTTACTGGGTGCGCACTGTATTTTCGATTTGGTAGAAAACTTAACGTACGTCCACCACTTTGCTACTGCAGACAAATCCCACTCACTGTCGCTGTCCCTTGAATACATCCTGGCTTATCTTCAGTTGTGCTCATGCACACCTGAAGAAACTAGAAACTCTTTTGAAAAGAAAAAGGAGAACATCGATGATCAGTCGGCATGAACACCCTCCGTCCATGTAGAAACATCGAGGTAAGTCGCGAGGAAGCGGTCACTGAGGTAGCGAAGAAAGCATCGCAGAAAGCATCTTTAGCATGAACGTACCCTTAAGCTGCTGGATTCCATCCAGAAAAGAGTCATTCGCCTGATTGGAGACACGAACATCACTTATAACCTTGATAGTTTGGAACATCGAAGGGAGGTGGGAGATTTGTCTCTCTTTTATATATACTTTCACGGGGTGTGTTTAAGGGACTTGGCACATTTGATTCCACCACGAGCGGTACATATCAAAAATACGCGACGGACTATGGCTGCTCATCGTTGAGGTTCAACTCAATACATCTCAAACTTCACGGTTTAAGAACTATTCCACTTCGAGAAATGCGTTTATATGAAATAAACTTCCTAAGAACGTTTTTGCAAATGAATTTAATCGCCAGCGACTCAAATCCATCGTGAATCGCTACTTTCGCACAGGCACCGCTTTTAGAGCAGTGTTCTTTAAAAAACGTAGTTGATGAGTAGTTGAGATGATAACTATCTGTAATCGGTATGCTGTCAAATCTCGGTTTATAGAATCTCCGATTCCAAAACTCATCTGATCTAAGTAGATTTCAAAAGTAACATGTGACAGGAGTAAGAAACCCTTCATTTTCGAAAATGGTTATTCATAAATATTGTACGTAATTTTTCGTTCAATACTTCCCTACATCTGCCCTTCACAATACTGGGTTCATTGCCTACGTTTGAAATGTCTCAATTGTTTCTAAAATGGACTACAATACACACAAGATGAAGCTGTTACTTTTCCTCGATGTTCCAGGCTATCAAGGTTGCACGTGATGTTCGTGTTTCCAATCAGGCGGATGGCTATTTTCTGGATGAAATCCAGCAACTTCAGGGTATGTTTGGGAGCAGAGCTCCATACATGAGAACTATACTCCAAAGAAGGTCTAATCTGTGCTTTATAAACCATCAAAAGTTACTGAGGTGTGTACAGTTTTCTGGTTTGGAACAGTGTTCCAAACTTTTGAGAAGCAGCCTTTGCAATTTCAGGGACATGATTGTGCCAAGACATATTGGTGTCCATTTCAACCCCCAACAAACTTATCGAAGCAGAAAGGGGAATTGTCTGACCTGTTTGGGAACATTGGGAAATTCGACAGTCATCAGACTCATTCTGATTACGTCAACTCATTTCATAGTGACAATACCTATGTCTAAATGTTTCATTCATCAATTCTATGCAGCGGATGTATAGGATATACTTGTCTCTACATTGCTATATTTCCGTAAGTTGGCCTATATATGTCATGTACAAGATCAATTAGTATCATTAAAAATATTTATCTGTTTATTGTATTTATTGTGTGTTTACTGCTATCATGAAATGCTCCTTCTTCGCTGTTTTCTTACTCTCAGAGGTGACCTCAAGGAGCATTTCTATATCAACCAGTGTACTATATTTTGTCAGTTCCACCGGTCGTCGCATTATGATATTCATTCCTGACGTTTCGCTGGTTTCTTCAGAGGTGAATTCATTTCTTATGTCGCTCCGCTTTCATTTCATGAATTTCCATGATATTGGTAATTATCATTATTTTTCTGAATGGCGTCCATTTTATTCGCTGCCTCAACTAAAGTGCATGACCCAGACCACATTCAACTATTGATTCATTTCGAAGTGCTCGAATTGTTTCCAACGTATTTACAATATACATTTTTATGTACATGGTGGGGCCCTGCTATATGTTTGTGCCTCTTCATGGTTACAGTTATTTAATCTTATCTATGTAAGTGTTTGTGTGTTTTTCCTTTGTTTGTTAGGGTGTCCTCGTCCATAGCTGTGGTCGTTGTGTGAGGGGTATCTGTTTGTGTTAAGCCAAGGGTGGTGTGGTTGAGTCTTTAGAGTGTTCCAGACCGTGTACTGTCCGCTATTTGATAGCCAATAGATATTCCTCTAGGATGTTTTGGATCTGCTCCGTAGGGTCTTCTACTGATCCTAGGAATCTGGCTGGGGGCAACGAGAGCTTTTTCCGTGGTTTCCTTTTGGGGCCTTCGCGGGGCCTCCAGGGGGTGGTAAGGGTGCCGATGGCAGCGGTATTGTGGCTTCTCATGGTTTTCGATGCATATCGGCCTTGAAGTTCCTGAAATATCAAGTTGATTAGGGTAATATCTATTCGAATATATAAGTCTTGAGAGGGATATGTTGTGAAATATGTTGTGGAATGTTGTGGATATGTTGTGTAATTAGCCGCGGTGGTAGTGCGCCCGATACAAGATCGGATGACCGTGGGTTCGATTCCCGCCTCGACCAGATATTTTTCTCGAGAGAATTTATCTGGTTAAAGCTGGAATGATTCTGCAACCGTGTTAGGAATCACACGTTTAAAGGTAAGACCTCGTTAGTCCTCGCACAAGTTTCTCAACTTCTGAGAGTTGTCGTTCGTATGGGGGCGACAGCTGATTAACGGAAAAACAGATTTTAAACAGACAAATATCGATAAGGGAGATTGTGAATATTTCTTAGGATTTTTCTCTCGGCTCTTAGTATGCGGAGGATTTGTCTCTGGGAGAAGGTGCAGTAGATCGTGGTTTTATGGTCCACGATCGGTCTTATTAACATTTTGAAAGTGTGTAAGAGTGTCTTACTGTCGCATCTACCGAGCTTGTCTCTCAACGGTTTAGGGAGATTAGCCCTTTTCCGGCTATGTCCAGGGTTTCTCTAAGGTCGGTCTCCCAGTTGAGGTTACTCGTGTAAGTAACCCTCAAGTAGGACACCGAGTCTTGGAGGTGGAGTTTCTCTCCCAACAGTCTGAGGTTCAATTTGTTAGTATTTAATTTGAGGCGGGTAGTGGTATTAGGGTGTCTGAATAGGATGGTTTGGGTTTTAAGGGGGTTTATTTTCATACCCCACTTGTTGCACCAGGGCCCAAAGTGGTTTATCATTGTTTGGGGTTTTGTTTGTAGAATACGAGTGCTGGTGGCGGAGGAGTAAAGGATTGTGTCATCTGCGTATTATAGAATTTTTTGAGTGAAGAAAGAGACGTGCACAAAGATTAGAAATAGAGAGGGTGCTAGGACAGAGCCCTGGTGGACTCCGGCTTTGGGAGCAAGAGGAGAGGGCTTCGCTGACTTTGACGCGAACCACAATGCCGGGATTTGTCTTCGGTTTCACATTATCATAGGTGGGCGTGGCTTCGTTCCTCTCAATTGAATTACTTGACTTTGTTTGTATACAGTTAAGGACAGGTAGACAAATTTCACTAATGTGCATTGCCCCTTACTTTCTACTGAAAGTATTCCTCTATTTCTGAATTTCTATTGCCTCTCTATATATTCTTGGATAATGATTTTGAGGTTTATCGAATATTACTGTATCTTCTATAATATGAGTGCCTTCTTCGAGAACATGTTCAGTCGGTTTGTCCGAAGTGACATTTTCTCTTGTGTTCCTATACTTCTTTTTGTTGTTCCAGTGTAGACCGACCCGCAGCATCACGTATACTCCGGATGATGTTAAAGACTCTTTGGGGTCCAAAGCTGACCTCAAACTGTCTCCAATAATTTTTTTAGGTTTCACGTCGTGTTTCTTTAAAATTCTCCCAATATAGTCTGTAGCATTTTTAACAATTGTGTAAAGTAGGTCAGGTAACCCAACTAAGAGAAACGAAGCCTACCCCACCTATGATAACCGAAGAGAAATGGCAGTTCAACTCGAGCACTTCCACCGTTATCTTATCGCTTTTAATAATGTATAACGCAGTAGTAGACGAAACGTCCGACATAAAAACATGCAGACGACGGACAGAAAAAAACCGTAAAATAGCTTTGACACAGTTGAATTATTATTTTCACACTTGGGACCGGTGACTTGACACCGCCTAAGTCATATGACATCACATCCAAGACATTTTATTATATTTTCATGTATAACTGTGCTGTAACATTCAGAGAGAAATTAAATATTTATATCACTATTTCAAATCTCACGTTTCTATTACCGTGAAAACTTCGTAGAAACCTGATATCTTTGTTTCCGGAAAAACATGAAGAGGAAAAAATGTAAACAGATGAATCCACTGTTTGATTTATGGGTTATAAAACATGGAAAGCTAGCAGCTACCATACATCTTGTGGCAACAATGCATCTTGCGGTATACGAGTATAAAAATTTATTAGTTAGACTCCTTTCTTTTGGACTCAGAGACAATGAATCTTACGAAAGTTCAGTTTGTCGAGAACTAAATAATTTATAGCTATTTTCATCTACACCCGCTTCCAAAGTTCACAGACGAGACAAGTCGGGTTGGTGTAACTTTTATATACGTACGTCTGACGTTTCAAGTTCAAGTTTGGCCGACGAGTTATTTTGCCGTTCTCAGTTTAGATTTTCGCAGGTTGCAGAAATATACGATACATCTGAAGAGAAAAATAAATACCCTGATGTCAGTAATAGTATACGCTGTCTGTTCAAAAAATATTTTTCCTCAAAGAATATTCCGGAACACACTGATGATGATTTCTCATTTTCGAAACAACTATTTTTAACAGGTAGTTGATTCAAAAACCTCGCTCTTATAATATGGAATATGCGAAGAAGCTATAAGTTCTTTTTCTAAACTGAAAGTGATGGTGACCTGAGGACAACACCCACCATCAATGTATTTTTGCAACTCATTGAAAGTTGAGAATGAGAAAGTTCAGGGTGTTTCTAAAAACTCACACCAAAAACAGCAGATATAAGTAAATAATGAAAATGAAGGTGTTTTTAATATTTCCCTAGAAGGTTCTAATAGCAAATAAAATAATTTTTATACTTTTATAAACACGAAAATGGCCAAACATTGTCAAAAACTAAAATACAACTTTCATAAACTTAAAGGAAACGGAAGCACTTTCTACTTATCATCTGTCAGGTTTCAAGTGTCATTCACTGACAACTGAAACTAATCTCAGATATACCATACGAAAGGTTTGCCGAATCAATATATATTAACACCCTCCCTCAAACCTGACTTTCCTCAAGAAAATTATTCTATAAGATTTAAACCTTTCACATAAACATTACCAAGTGCCTTTGTAAATACACCCGCTAACTGTTCTGTAGAACATACCATCGCTTATTTTTACAATATTCTATTTTATTATGTCTGAAATGAATTTCAGTTTTACATCAATATGCTTGTAGCTCATGATGATAGTTTTCAAAATACGGAACTTTGTCTCCATTTAACCTTGTCTGTATCTCGTTTTCTAAATTCCCAAACATCCAGTCGATTTTTGCTGACTCAGTTTATTGAGTGTTATATTTCTTTTCACAAATCACCGTTTAATCAAATGCTTCCGCCAGAAACGACAAGCTAATTCCAAGTATCGAATTTTTCCGGATTTTCCAGCTTATGCATAGCGAGAAAGTCCTTCCACGTTATTACTCTGCTTGATAGTCCTCGGAATTAAGAGGGACTCGACATTTTGCCCCATAGCAACGCACGCACCCCTTCAATAACACTGATTGAAGCACTGCAGGACCGTAGTAACCCATTTAGGCCGTTGACGACGTGATATGAATCTCATCAAACTCAAGGATAACGGAAGGGGGCTGTGCAAAACAATGACTTGTCGAAGTAGCTATTGAGAAGGAGAATGTTATCGTCAATGGTTTTGTTGACCTACTTTGCTCGCACACTAGGGTGAATTATTTTGAAGTTTTTATGATGCACTGTTTGGAACCTTTGGTGTAGTAATGAATATTACTGGAGTTTTTTCCCAATACCAAATCGTTATTTTTAACACCTCGACACGTGTTTCGATCACCAAGTGATCATATTCAAGAGGAAGATTAAACTAGAAACTAACGCGAAGCAAACGCTATTTATTTATTTTGAAGTTGGTAGAAAAAACTAATATTACATGAAAACTATTCTGAATGGAATGGAATAGATGGAAGTATATGCTGGAATTGACCGATACTTGATGAAAATCCAAAAAAAAAAATACTTATTCAAAAAAACACTTTATTGTGAGATTTTCACTGAACAGTTTTACAAAAATGTAACACGTAAAATTAACGAGTTTGATAATTTGCTTTGAACTACCATCATAGCCATCATCATCATTTTGAGCATATTTCATGCTCTTCAATATTCTTGGAGATAATACCTATGTTGGCGTTCCAATTGGAAGGTCAATTCGAAAATTCAAAAAATATCTACAACCGCAACAGGTAAATTCTCCTGGACCACAAAATAATTTGATATCTCAATGGAATCTAATGAAAACATGAATCCAAGAATTAAAATCGGAAAATTTTGGCATAGTACTCGTATTGTACTGAGACCTCCATATCATTGAGACGAAATGTCGTACAAAAAAATTTCTCTTCCTGTTGATATCTTTCAATATATATTCAAATGTGTTACATTTCTCACAGCGATTGAAAAATTATGGAGAGAGCTCTAAAAACAAATAACAACAGGCGACCTCTGTACATATTTTAAACATCTTTGGAACAATTCAATAGAGAAACATGAAGACTTTCAGGCTTTTATACTATTTCCAAATACTTTGACCGTGTTTGGAATGTGGGCTTACTTTCGAGCTTTAACATTGATCATTTCTCAGAATTCGTCATCGATGACTCTCTTTCTGATACCTACCACAATCATCAACACTGGTGTTCTCCAGGGATCTATATCGTCTCCAACATTTTTTTTTCTATTGGAAAAGACGAGACATTCGATATACTCGTATTGTTTCATTGACGACAACAGTCTAATCTCTCATTTCCGGTTCCCAAACTGAGCCGTTCAATCATCCTTTACATTCATGCAGATGAGAGTTTTTCAATTAGAGGTTCGTCATTTTTCATTCGAAGCTATATACTGAATTTTTTATCGTAGTTTTAGATGCATCATGAAATTTCAATAGACTAATTTCATAAACCATTTTCATCTCACAATAACGTGGATTGTACTAGGAAACATACTCACGCACTGAATGAAAATACTCGTGATGTTGAAACAACAATAGAAGTCATACCAGTTATTCTGGGCTAATTTGTTCTTCAACAATTTCTGCATAGTACAAAATCCTGAATGAGCTTTTGCTCTACCGACATGAATGTAATAAATCCTTTTACCCTCCTAATTACACTGTGAACACCTTACTGCACTCCATTATATTCCTCCTCATGATAATATGATTTTTTTGAATAGAGACTTCTTCCTTCCTTCTTTGTTGGCCGCTGCTTCCTATTCAGGCGCAATTGGATCAGGAATAGAGACTTCGCAATATATTTTCTCTGAGGATTTCGGGGGTCACATTGAATTTGCATAAAAATTTCAGATAGGTTTGAATATGATCAATTCATGTACTTACTTGTATAGATTACATTCGCATAGAAAAGCGAAAAAATGTGTGCCATTTCAGAGTTTTTTTGAATATTAAAATGTTGTAATCGATACATGGAATTATGAAAATGAAGACAGTGAATGAAATTTTGATTTGAAGAAGTTTTTTCCTTTCTCTTCATGTTTGTTTGACTGCAAAACTGTTGTGGAGTTGACTGAAAGGATTAAAAATACCATGTTCGGTGTTTGGTTTTTTGCATCACTTACAGTTGTTGAATTGTTGTTTTGCTATTAAAATGCAGGATAGAATATACATTCAGAAGTACATATAGAAAGATCTATGTTGAATGTAGATGAAGCTAATTTTTAGCCGGAAAAAAGTTCAGAAGTTGTCTTGAAAGTCTTGCGCTTTCGGTTTGGTAGCGGAAAACTGGTGCTCCTTGCCAAAAGAGATCGCTTTCAAAAATATTTTGAAATTCCGTAATATGATATTGGGTGTATTGAATTGGTATTCGAGTTTAAACTTACGATGTAACATAGAATTACTGGTTCAATAGCCATAGAATTATTACGATTACTTGTTTAATGACAGTGGATGGATAGCGGTGGATATTGGAGAAGTAGTTTTTGGATATCCACTACATGATGATGACCTCAAGTCTATTCTCAGCCTGGATATTCAATCGGAAACAGAAAAGCATACCTAAGGAGTTTTCTGGATTCAACAGAATCATTTTCGAAAACAAAAACATCAGCCACCGAGCACAAGTGAGGAGAAACTAGCAAATCAGGAATAGCAGAGCTTTGGACCCATCACATGACATCAAGTGGTCTCAAGTTGAGATCATACACAGGGAGGAACATTGGTTTAGGAGGAAATTTAGAGAAGCCGCACACATGTTATCCAGCAATGTATTTAACCAAGCTAGCGTAGAGATACGCAACATATGGAAACCCATAATCAAGCGAAAAATGGCCAACTCCCGCCAAACGGTCATCTACCACTATATCAATGAGGCAGAAAGGAATATGTGAAAGTACTCGAATGACCCATAAATAGTCATCTCTCGGAGGAATTAGTCCAGTCATCTCCCGAAGACGATTGTTTATACTAACAATCCAAACGTCGTGAAGTAACTTGGCTTGGAATCTCTTAACTTTTCAATTTTATTTTATTTATTTTTTGTTCAATTTGTTCCATTTTTACTGGTATTTTATTTCACTATTATTTCAATTCAGGTTTTTTGGCTTATTATTGTTGTTATTTTTTCTCAGCTAATAATTTTTATTCTTTTTCTTCAATTTTTAATTTCTTCTTCTTTAGTTTTTCCAGGGATTTCATATCATTTTATATAATATCAGACAATGGAAGTCCGAACTAATGAAATTCAGATCTACCATGTTTCATATATTTGTGAAACTGAAGTATAAATATTATCGACAAGTCTGTATATCAATTCGCCTTAGAAATTGTATGATTTACATTTGTTGATTATCCTTTTTTTTGTTTCAGAGGGGACATGGAATCACTATCGATGTTGGAGGTGGCAATGTTACCTATATACCCATTACAAGTAAGTTTTTTCGTTGAATTAAAAAATGTATTCATTAAAACATTCATTAATCATTTATTCATTGAAAAATGTATTCATTCATTCATTATTTTTGCGAAGAAACCTTTTTGGTTTTCTGCTTCTCTATTTATATTTGGATGAGAAATGCACAGAGATAAAAATAATCAAAAATAAAAACTGTACACTGAAATCATTCACGAAGTTTGTTTTCAGATTCAAACCATGAGGTATAATATTTAGTTCTTGTTCAATTACACTACCCTTGGACTTCACGTGGATGTTGATAATTTTTAATCACAGATATACAGTTGAAAAGAGTCCGTAAACAAACAAACTGCCATGGAGTTTTTCCAGTCTTCACGTCGATTTGATACTGATACTGTACTCACCCCGAATGAATTACTAAATCACCAAAGTTTGAACTTCGTTTGAAGGTGAAATTTGTCTACTTCCTCCTTAAAACTTTTCTTTCCCTAACATGATTCAATATCGTCGCTCCAAAACGTCTCTGTCGTTTATATCCCTTTACGAAACCGATTGCTTCCTTTCGCCCGTGTTATTATAGGAAATAATTTACTTTATCTCGCCCCCAACCCAGTATTTCGCAACTTCAAGTCATTAGAGTTGTTTCAGCTGAAAATGGAAATCGATTTCTGGAAGCTTATTGCTTGGTTGCGAAACAAACGGGGGCGGATATGAACGTCTTTTCAAGTTGTCAGGTTGTCAGTTAGATGATTGGATATAAATTGGAAAGTAGCGCGAGCGGTCTCTATAAAAATTAAATTTTTTATGTATCATTCCTTTTGAATGAAGTACGATGTTGAACAATACGTGTTGAAAAGATGACTGATTAAGCAGGACATTATTCAATCATAACTGATATAGTGGAGATACTTGACTTAGTGACCATAATTATTTCAAGCACCCAGAGAGTAGTCCTCTTAGGTCGCTGTCTACAAGAGCTGTAACAGGGAATATTTAGCCAAGCCTTCAAACTTTCATAGGTGCCAAAACAATGTTCTACTGCGAAAAAAATGGCTGGTGTTCAGTATTCTCAGCTAAACGATTTCGTCCAGCAGCTGGGCACGTTTGATTTACTGCTATTTTTTTATAGACAAAACACCAGCACTACAGGAAAATTCATAAGGCGTTCTAAGTGCGGTGCCTGTGCGAAAGTAGCGATTCAAATTGGAATTGAATCGCTGGAGATAAAGTTCATTTGGAAATACGATCTCAGGAAGTTTATTTCACATAAACGCAGTCTCCAAATGAAAGAGTTCTTGAACAGTGGAGTTCTAGGTGTACTGAGTTGAACCTCAAAACGATGAGCAGTCACAGTCCCTCGCGTATTTCTGATATGTACCGCTCTTGGTGGAATCAAATGTGTCAATTGTTCACTTCCCGTGAAAGTATCTACAGAAGAGAGACAAGTCTCCAACCTTTCTTTGATGTTTCAGCCTATCAAGGTGTGATGTTCGCGTCTCCAATCAGGCGGATTGCTCTTTTCTGGATGGAATCCAGCAGCTTCAGGGTATGCTTGGGAGCGGAGCTCCATACATGACAATAATGCTCCAAAAAAGGTATGATCTGAGCTTTATAAAGCATCAAAAGTTGCTGAGGTGTATACAGTTTTCTGGTTCGGAACAGTGTTCCAAGCTTTTGAGGAGCAGCCTTTGAAATTCCAGCGAGAAAACCGATGCCTGTGATTTCGTGGCATCGAATTGAACTTGGTTACTTTCACCCTAATTCAAAATCACCTCTACAGGGTGTAAATAAATAAGTGTGAAACATTCAAGGAGGTGATTCCTCATCGAAAAAAGATAGGATCTTTCATATGAAGAAATTTCATTGGAGCATCCCTTGTTGAAATACAGCCCCTTAAAGGGGGTACATAAAATTAGTATAACAATTTTTTTCACAAGCACTAAAAGAGTTACAATATTGAAATTAACCTGACGTTTTGTACTACTAAAAATACACTTAGCCAGAAATTTATTTGGTTTACCCCACGGTTGTACGGGGTGGAAAACGCAACCCCTAAAATTTATTTCCAATGTAACTTTTTGTCTTATTATTTGTTTACCATTTAAAAATTAATTTCCAATAGCCTGTTTCATTCTAAACAAAAAATGTATCTCAGGTTTTTTGCCCAAAATAAACCAGTTCGCAGCAAAAAATTATTTTAGGAACAACTACAGAGAGACATCGTCATAAATGCGAAAATACGAAACTAATCTATCTAGTAGGTCCCTATTAGCGATAGTGACAATTAAATTGGTATGACGCTATCAGTTTGTGAATTTTCGAAATTGAATTAATACTAATTGTGTGTTGTTGTTCTCTTCTTAATTTGTTGCTTTAATAATCCACTTGATATTAAAATGGCATACACAAATGAGGAAATGGCTGATATGCATTACGTTTACGGAGTTTATTACCCTTTAATCGTTTAATGCAGGTACTAACTACAAAATAACAATAAATCCAGTTCGCATTTATTATGACGATGTATCTCTGTAGTTGTTCGTAATATAATTTTTTGCTGCAAACTGGTTTATTTTGGGCAAAAAACCCAAGAGACATTTTTTGTTTACAACCATGGGTAATAAACAAATAATTCTTACTTTTTTACGAAATCAAATGGACACGTATTAGCAGGTTGTCATAAAAAGCAAAAATTTATTTTTTTTATGAAAGTTCTGAACGTAAATTGTACCTTAAAAACAATTTGATTCATTTTAAAAAGAGATGAACTCAATAAAAATACCTTTAAATCTTCAAATTATCTCAAAAACTAATCGTTACAAAAATTTTCTTTCAACAGAGATGTAAAGGTATTCGAAAGACCTTTAAAACAAGGTGCCACTCGACCTACTTTCCTATCTAAATAAGGGTTGTCGGACGCACCCCTCCGCAGGGATGCGTACTAAAAAAAATCTGATTAGTATGAAAGGTGTCCCTCTTCAATTAGAAATCGACGTGTCCGAGCTTTTTTTAAAAAACTTACTTTTTATATTCAAAAACGGCTCTGTTAAGTTTTCGTTGTTTCACACTGTATGTATATTAGCCCTATGCAGCTCATATTTTCAGGCAATGCGATATTCAACTTCAATGTTTGCTTTGTTTCTCCTCAATATTCTGTGTGTATTTTGCTTGTTTACTCGACCTGCTACAAGTATTTTTCATATAACGTAGTCATGAAGGGCTGGGTATCTAGAGATGCATTTTAACTTTCGAATCAAATTGAAATCTATCGACTCGTTCATCACTTCAGCTACAAATCCTAAATATAGCAATAAAGTTTTATTTGAACTCTCTGAAAGCGCTAATAATTGTCACGTTATCTCCTAAATACGGTTTTTCATTATTATCGGTTCAACACCCATTTCTATATCTATACACATCGATAATGACAACACGATAAACTAATCGGTTAGTAGTGGCGTTAGTCTTTCAAAAAGCGGAAGTGTTTCCTATAAAAAATCGCATCAGCATGAGTGGAAACCATAATAAAGATGGGAAAATTTGCAGAAAACGCGAACGATTGAACCTGACCGATTGGCGTGCAACTCTCGATTATGAGGATCCTTTGGAACCGATAAAGGAGGGTAATTTGTAATTTTTACGTTCGGAATTCTGTAGCTATAATGTTATGTATCTCTTTTTTTGCAAACTCTGCAAAAATTTATGAAAGTGTGTATACATAAAAAAGAAAGAGACTTCGTGTTTGTGGGTCATATAAGCAAGATTTCAAAATTACATCTTCACCATCGTTTTCCAAATAGAAAGAAAGGAGTTACGGCATTGCAGTTCGAAATGGAAGCTGAGGTTTAATCTAAATAATGATAATACTAGTTCAGTTATTTCCCAGAGATATGGAATACATACTGTTGTAAATCTTACCCTAGAAAAATAAACGCCAGCCGCCGCTGGTTATCGTGAATCAATTGTGAGATGGCCAAGATCGCGCTCAATTCGATTTGCGTTTCGCGATTGTTCTCGTTTTCGCGTCGCTTAGAAATACTTCCAGCAACTTCCCTATGGCCTTCGAGAATAGTTCTAACGGCTTCCGAAGACTTCCGTTGGTATATATAAACACTACCCACACGCATATCGGAAGTCTAGTGGATCTAATACGGCGATACACATTTGAATATTAGTTGGAAGTTTCAGTTAGAGTATTTGGTTGTATTGTCATTGTAGCAGTGAAATGAAGTACAGTGTAGTTAATTATTGGTGAACCCACGAGGAAAACGAAATAATACAATGAATGGTTAACTGCAATCATAATTAAAAATCAAAAATTCATAATATTTGAAAGTTTCCTGTTCCAGAGTATCCACTTTTCATCATACGTGATGATCCGATCCAAACAAAGGTCGCTTTGGTTGCGCAAAAGCAAAGAAGAACAGACCTCGAAGCGGGACAATTTCTGTCGATCGTTCAAATTATGGGCACCCATTTTACGAGGTTTTTGACTGTTCCAATATGTTGAGTAATTGAGCAGAGCATGAATGTGAAGTACTTGGGGATTGTGGTGAATACTGGATCATTATTCATAGACCACCACAAGGGAACAATGAAACAACTGAATGGGTTAGCGGGTAAGTTAAGAAAATGGATCGGAAGGGATGTTGGACTGAGGAGAGGATGTATTATAATAATCTACGAGAGGGTAGTGAAACCTGCGATTATGTTCGAGGTACAAGTGTTGGGTGGTGAATGGGAGAAGAAAGAATGAGGACAGAGTGAAGGGAGAGGACAGAATACTCCCTTGGTTGCAGCGAATGTTGCTGGAGGAAACGGAGGACGAGAGAGTGACTAAAGTGTACGTGGATGCTGGTGCGAGACTGGAAGACGAATGAATGGGCATAGGGGAATGAAAGAATCTCCGGTCAGAGTAGTGTGAACGAGGCAAAATTGATAGCAATCGAGAAAGTGATTGGAATATGGAATATGAATGAGAGCGTGGCTGTGATTCTGCCATGGCTGTGGAACATATGAAAGTGGGAAGAACGAGCGAGGAATGCGAGGGGAGCGCGGACTTGTTTAATCTGGAAGCGCGGCCATGGAGCAATAATCTCGGAAACAAGAAGGCTCACGAAGAAGCGACGAAAGGCATGGGGAAACTCGATGTCACATGGGACATAGTGAAAATGGGTAATAAGAATGAAGAGAGAAAGATAATCAAACAACGAGTCAGGACAAAGTGGCAGAGGGAATGGGACACGGGAGAGACTGGGCGGCTGTTCTACAGATTCTGCAGAACAGTCGGTCCTGAATAACTGAATCTGTCACTCAAGGCCAGCCAGGTTTAACCTGGGCCCGGAACTGTCATGTTTCTGCGGCTATGGCGAGCTCGACACGGCAGAGCATGGGATAGACAGATGCATGGATGGAGATATGACTGGATGGCGTGAATGGAAAGAATATAAGGAGCAGGAAAATGGAGAGATAGCATTGAGAGGAGAGAATGGAAGGAATAGCGAATAAATAAAGGTTTGTTAATGAATGGGTGGAGATTGTGGTGAGGGATGAACGGAAAGAGTAAAGGGCAGGCTGTGAGCTTGGCGCCAATGAACTGGGGGGTAAGCAATAGTCTCCCCAACTATAGCGGTCATAAACATTGTAGTGCTAGCTAACTTATGTAAATAATTATTAGAAGTTATGTTTATTTTGGTTATAATGATGGTATAATGCATTAGATATAGTTCAGAGGCTTACTAATTGTAAACTTGTAATCATA
Source organism: Leptinotarsa decemlineata (assembly GCF_000500325.1). NCBI lineage: Eukaryota > Metazoa > Arthropoda > Insecta > Coleoptera > Chrysomelidae > Leptinotarsa > Leptinotarsa decemlineata. The sequence goes on from NW_019289554.1 coordinate 20,579, forward strand.
ATTGTAATTGCTCTTGGGAAATAAATGAAAAAGGGGTTTTTCGCCCCCACTGGAGGGTGAGTTCGGAGGAGTAGGGGTTTCCTTGACAGTAGTGACGATAGATAGAAGAATTGTAAGGCTTTCAGCCAGGGCAATAGAGAGCGATGGCACTTTTGATGTTCCAATTTGTTTTAAACCGTCAAACACCGTATGGGAGCTGATGCCTAGTTCCTCCGCCATCCCAAGCACCGTTTGTGATGGGCCAGTCTCCACCAGGGTCCTCAAATCCTTGTCCTGGATTACTGTAAGTGGACTACTGCAGGGCTCATCTTCGAGGCTAAATTCTCCGGAACAAAATTTTGCAAACCAACGTCGAACAGTGCGTTGACACTATCTTTTTTTTGAGCTGTTTCAGTTACGTTACAAAATTCTTTAATGATCAGTATATATCACGACACAGTAGAATACATATTTATTGAGATATGAAGCCACAAAAACACATACCTGCCATCGAAACGGACAAACCTTTTGAAAGAACCTAATACTTCACTAATACTTGAAAATATCACAAAACGTTCACATTTCTGATGGGGTCACTAATAATCATTATTGTTATCCAAATCCAATTTTTTTCTTTCATTGATCAAATTCTTATAGTATCACTATCATTATAAATATTTATGAATGCTGTTACCAACAAGAAAACTTCAAAACTTCATTCAACTCCCAGCTTATGGTCGTAATGTTTGAAATTGATGCGACTCGCTATTCAGAAACTTTCTGATCGTGTCTCCCCAGGTTAATCTATTCATCGCTGTCGTCTTGGGAAACCGCTTTCCCCATTTTGAACGAATATAATGATCCGGAGGATGGGCGTGTCCCTTTCCATTTCTCTTTAAGAATTCAGGGAGTTTGAATTTAATTAACTTTGCATTTCCCACTTCGGTAATTTCCTTCCATTAGTAGGACTTCATGGAGGTCTCCGAACGCATTGCATGGCTTGGCGAGGTCGTCGAATGGGTTTAATAAAATATCTGAAAATTTGGATGCTATTGAATTATTCAAATATATGGGGCGGCTTTGAAAAATTGAGAATTGTATTTCATCGAGAAGTTAAAACTCTTATCCTTTCCAAATATTCATCTCATCCCCTGTACCGTTTCCTTACCCGTTTCTTGATCGAGAGCAAGAAAGCGATACATGTGCCCAGTTGGAATGACTAGCTCTTGATTTGCGGAGGAAAGGGCGCAGGTCGGTTCTTGTTTCTTTATGGAAATTCAATCATAAGTGCTGAAAAGGGTTACCAAATTGAAACCATCTACAGAAATTTCTAGAAATACTGTACTTCTTTTCAACACCTGTCACTGTACAATGGAATAGGAGACACTTCAAGTAAACCAATAAAACAAAGAATACGGTTCACTCGAGAGTTTCAACAGAATTTTGCATCCCTACCTTTGAAATGAATGAATGAAAATAATGTCTCAGTAATGAACATAAATTGTCACTGTATATTGAAATAAAAGTGTCGAGGGTCTGAAATTTTCTACTCTTTCCAATAGTTGCCTTAATAGGAAATATAACAACGTACCGGGGCTTAGGTTAGGTTAGGTTACATCCAAAATGATCCTATTCACAGTTTTAGGAATCCTAATATAGAATATATAGTTATGCATATATGAATAATGTATATACATATATAATTTCACAGTGCGTCATGTATTACAATTTGATATATTCTAATAATAACTTTTTGAATACTTTCATCAGGTAACTTATTGAAACTATCTAAACCTTTAAAGAACAATGAATTCATTCTACTCTTACAGTTTGTTCGGGATCTATAAAATGTATTACATGTTGTTGTGTTATATGAATGAATGTCACTATTTCGAACTAAATATCTGCTAAGATAGGCTGGTTGTATCCCAATCGTAATTTTGAAAATAAAAATCATGCTCAAATATTACAGTCTTTTATGTACCGACTGCCACTGTAGAGTATTCAACATAGATTCAATAGGATTCAATATACTGGTTGCATCTCAAAATGATTCTCATATCTCGATTTTGTAGTTTCTGCAACTGTCCCATTTGATTTTGGTTGAATAGATACATCAGTGTGGCACAGTAGTCAAAGTGTGGCCTTATTATTCAGTTGTAACATGTTAGTCTAGCAAAGGTTGATAAAGATTTTGAAATTCTTGAGAAAAAATACATTTTCTTACATATATTTCTAATGGTATATTGGGCATGCTTATTCAAATTTAATTGATGGTCTGTTATAAATCCTAGGTACTTAATTTCATTTACAATTGTGAGTTGATTATTGAATATGCTGATATTAACTTTGTTAGTATCAATCTTCCTTTGATTCGAATTTGTTGTAACAATCATTGCCTTAGATTTATTGATTTTCAATTTGACTTTATTCACTTCTAGATATAATCCAATTTTCTTCAAAGATATATTGATATTTTGTACAGCTTCTTTTAAATCACACTTTTCCGTATATACAAGGGTATCATCAGCAAATAAATTAATATGGTGTGAACCAGGTACATAGTTGATATCATTTATATAAATAATGAATAGCAGTGGTACCAAAACACTACCTTGTGGTACACCTATGTCATTTATAATTTGATCAGACAGTACATCACAAATTTTAGTCCTTTGATTTCATATACTGCCAGTTCCAGTACTTTTTCTAGCGTTGGAAGACTGTTTATTGGACGAAAATTACTTGCAACACTTGTATTATTTATTTTCGGAATTGGGGTCACTGTACTAACTTTGTATTGGTTTGGAAACAGTCTCGTGTACGAGGAAGTATTTATAAAGTTCAATATTATATGCCCAGATACATCGAAAGTTTCTTTTAGGAATTTACTATTTATAATTTCACTTTTATTTACTTTATCAAGAGAAAAAACTATCGTACGTAAAGTTATCATGTTTATTTTTTTGAATTGACTCAATCTAATGTTTATGGGTTCATAGTTATTCGGTGTCCATATCTCATCACGATATATACTATTTTCTATCTCAATTACACTGTTTACAAAATATTCATTGAAATTACGGGCAATCTCTATTGGATTATCACATATTTTTTTACCATTACTATTTTCAAACATAATTCTCTTTATATTATGTGATTCTACTGGTTTGACTAGTTGTTTTAGACATTTCCACATAATTTTTGGATCTTTTTTATTTTCATCAATTTTATTTTCAAAATATATTTTTTCTTTTTCTTTTAGAGTATTAACATAGATATTTCGTGAGTATTTATATTGTTGCCATTTTTGTTCTCTTTCAGGGGTTGCACATTTTTTGAAATTTTTATAAGCTATATCTTTTTCTCTTGATAATGTTTTCAGTTCACTGTCATAGAATGGTAATTGATTTGACTTAATTTGTATTTGCTTTACAGGTGTTATTTTGTTCACAATTACAGTAACTTTTGTTTCTATTTCATCTAATATTTCATTCACATTGGTTGTATTCAACCAACAATTGTGAACCAACAATTAACTGGTCATAATATTTCCTTCTCCTGGAGGATGCAGTCATCTCTAGCCGAGGCTAACGCTACTGTTCTCAACACTCCTCGTCTGATTTTTGAGATCCGGTGTTCTGAAAGTCTCTGATTTTTGAGATCCGGTGTTCTGGAAGTCTCTAGCAGTAACCACCTCAAATTACAGTTCAAAATTGGCATAAACGGTTTCTTTGTGCCTAGACTGTCTTGCAAATAATATAAGTATAATAAAAAGTGGAAAAATGCAATATCACACCCCAAATAAAGATTTATCGTCCATACACTCTACTCTCGTTATTGTTCACGTTTATGTATTTATATGTATCACGTGTATGCAAAAAAGGTGAAATTTAAATAAATATGATAACGAAAATATCATCAAAAAGAATCAAAATTGATATGATGAATCGCCTGTCATAAGACTAAGAAAAAATTGTATGGAGTCATCTTCAGCTGAACACGAGAAGTTTATTAAGGTACCTACCGACCTTTTTTTTCATGAAAGTGGAAGTTTTTTGAGTCACGAATATCAATCAATAATTGATTGTAGAGAGGAAATACAGAAAAAATATTTTGCCACTTTCGAAAGCTTCAAAAACATCGTAGTGCCATCTTTCCGCTAGTAGTAAAAGTCCTATTGAAATGATGTATGAATAAGTATCTAATCGAAAAGAAATCTTTAAATGTCCAACCCGGGTCGGATATGATTAATTGTGCCCAGGGTTGCCACTGGCTATACAATTGTATGAATTGATATACAATTCAATATTTTTTCGTACATGCATACCACATTAACGAAAAGCATACATTATGACTTATGTTGGTTTCGCATTGATTCGAACGAGTCTACGGTTATATATTTCAATCACTTCGTCCTTCGATAGTCGAGAGTAATCTGTCTATCTCTGTCTTCCGTCTTATTATGATAGGCCTGTCCCGCGTGTCCGTCTATCATAGAAGTCATAGATCACGATCACAGAGCACAAAGCACTTAATTTTCAGATCAGTTAAATGTCAAATCTGTCGGAAACCGCTGACGCTAAAATAAAAATAAATCCACAGTGAGAAAAGAGAAAAGACGAAGTGTAAATGAATATTTATGAATGTTAGTTGGTAGTTCACCTCACCCCTTTTGATTTTTGTTTTAGAAGACTTTGTGTTGTCATTTGATTTGATACATAATATAAGCTAAAGCTAGATTAGTAGATGCAGAATTTTCTATTAATATTAATGCAAAAAGTAATCAAATCAAAATATTTGCAATAACCACTTCAAAATATTCACATTTCACATACGATGAAGTGTCTGCGCATGAGCTAATCGCTCTATTCCATCTTTGCATCATGCAGGAAGCTGTCACTTGTCAATTATTCTGATGACAGTGTTGGCGACCATTGATGCTATAAAATTATAGCGAGAAGCACACATTTTCATCTGTCATTTTCGTACAATTTTTTTTTCCTTGGAGCAGCACTGATTGTGCATCATGGTCTTAGCTGGTAAAGCAGAACCTATGGTGTAGGTGCGAGAGATGAATAATTCGAAATTTTATGTCGAAATATATATTTTCTCAATCCTACAACATAATAATGTTAAGTCTCACATACAAAAATTAAAAATTGAGGCTCCTCCATTGTGGGATTCAGCTTGTGGATCTTTGATTGATATTTTGGTGCGTGAAAAAATATTTTCGTTATAGTAAGACTTGAGGTGATAGCTAAATCTCACCATGTAGGATAATAAAAGTTGAAAGTTGAAATTTTTATATCATTTGGGAATTATTTCAACTACCTTTCAGTTCAAATTTTATCGAATACCGTCACTAATCTCGATGACATTGAAGTTTTCACCGCTACTTACTCAAGTGAGACATAGATATTAACAAGACATGGAACGGTTCGACGGAAAAGCGAAAGCCACCTTTGAATTGAAGCCGACCTTGTGGCTACGTTTCATGGATGATACCTTCGTCATCTGGAAACATGGAAGAGACGCGCTGAACCGTTTCCTAAACCACATGAACGCCCAACACCCTAGCAAAAAATTCACCATGGAGATTGAGCAGGACCAACGGATAGCTTTGCTAGATGTACTACCAGGCTAAACCACAAAGTGTATCGAAAAGCCACACACACAGATAGATACTTGCACGCACTATCGAACCACCGTCCTAGCCAAAAGAGAGGAGTCATCTCCACTCTAACGGAACGGGCTCGGAGATCAGGAAAGCCACCATGAAACCGAAGAGAACCACGGTTCAAAAAGCGAAAAAGGATCAAATGCTTGCACGCGCATATCTACCGTTCATCCCTAGGGTCACGGACAGAATTGGTAAACTTGGATGAACACGACATCGAAACAGTCTTCAAACCCACGAGGAAGATACAACAAAGCCTCAGGTCGGCTAAAGACAAAAGAAACATATTATCAGCAGCAGGGGTCTATCGCATACCGTGCACTTGTGGGAAGGTGTATATCCGAACCACCAAACGATCCATGGGAACAAGACTGAAAGAGCATAAAAGGAACTGCAGACTAGGCTAAGCGGACAAGTCAGCTGTGGCAGAACACGCGCTTGGTGAAGGAGACCACATAATTTTCTTTGAAAACACGGAACTACTTGCCCCCCAACCAGGGATACCATAGCCGACTGGTACGGGAGGCAATAGAGATCCGCAAACACACGGAGAATTTCAACAGAAAAGAAGAAGCGGTGAACCTCAATCGAATATGGAACCCCATTTTAAGGGATTGTAGAATAACGAACAGGACAACAGGCAGCAAGATTGTTAATGTTCCAGGTTCAAGTGCAGGTACGAGTACAGGTACAAGTGCAGGTACAAGTGCAGGTAGCAATACAACTGATTACCTGACAAGGCATAAATACTTTACGAAGCCTAAAAGTTAGTCATCGGATAGCAAGCCATGATGGTTAAACCTGTGAAGAAGCTAGCCACTCGCGCGCCAGCGAAACGTCAGGAAGAAATTCCAAAAATCTACGGCTTTCAAACTCGAAAAACAGTGACATTGAAGACAATTAATTCATAATAAACTTGTTTTCAACAACATTACAAACTCTACATCGGAGGTTTTAGTTCTACTCCTCAGTAATATCGATTTATGTGAACTTTTCAACAAATAAGGTAACTGTTCAAATTTCGTGGACTGCGTACATTCGATTAGCGATTTTTTTACATTTTTTATGTTGGTAAACTCGTTTCGAGACTCGGACTGTCGAAAAACAGTGTGCGTCGCCTCTGTTTGGAAAACCATTGAACAGCAGAGCACATACTTTGTGTCTGCCCCGCTGGGCAGGCACCATGGGCGCCCTAGCACATCAAAAACCGATGAAAATGTTGAGAAAGTTAAGGAAATTGATATGGATAATCGTCGAATCTCTATTAAAGAAGTTGCTGAGGATGTCGGTATATTGGTTGGCTCATGTCATGCGAATTTTTCGGGAATTTTGGCCATGAAGCGTATGGCAGCGAAGTTCGCTCCAAAGTTGCTGAATTTTGACAAAAAAAACGTCGTTTGAGAATCTCTCAGGAACTGTTGAATGACGTCAACGGCGATCCAGATTTGCTTAAAAGGGTCATAACTGGTGACGAATCCAGGTCCAAAATATTATGAATATTAACACTGAAATACTGTTCATAGATTATTTGGTAACAAGTAAAAAATTCCCATACACAACCTTAGGGTTTTATTGGGTTCTCTCAATGTTTATTACCAATTATCTAGGACAAACAGTTGAATGATTTGTTTTTTTTTATCCTTTCTGAAATCGCATACGATGTATTTGGAAATTCCTTCTATTGCTAGGGAATAACCATATCATTATTATTATTTTTTACCGAAGTATGCGTGCGATAATTCCAATTTACCACATCGGAAATATGGCAACAATGTTTCTTTTCTCGGTAAATATTACTTCAATAAAATTTCTGCGGGAAATGCAGGTCTTACGAAATATCTGCCATTTATTTTTGTTGATTTATCAGCAATACGTTGCATACAGTCGTAAATGCATGTCGCCTACTTATTAAAAATTGGTTTTCTTTGACATTGTTTCATTTTGTCTGCGGCAACAAAGATTTTCCAATCGAGGTACGTGCTTAAAGTTCAGTTTCTATAATATTTTCTGTTGCAGGAAGTTGAATAATCATAATACACTGTCTTATGAACGGCTAATGACAGTATACGTTACTGAAAGTTCAGTTTTTATGTAGTTTTCTATTCTTATGAAACAAAAATATTCCCATCGACATAAAAATCAGAGCATGATTAAAGTTAGGATATAATTCCTGAGTCTGTCGATACTCACAAGGTTTGTGTTTAGAGGAAATTCGTCGTTCAGCCTAGTATCATTGATTACATCTATGCCGGGTCAAAACAGCGCTGCTTGGTGTTAAAACGCATACAAACGAAACAAACTCGTTGATTTTCTGAAGATTTTCTTGTCCAAAATAATTCTCCAGAAAATCAATAACTTTGTTCCAAAATACCTATTTTATTTAGCGGTGTCCGCGGTTTGCTTTCATTTTTTGAGTTTCTGTCCACAAATGTTCCCTTTTGATTTATATCATACACACTCAAATAAAAGATGATTATATAAATTAGAGAATAATGTTCTCATATAACTCTTCTGAACTACCACACAATAAATCTTTTACTGATTTCCGAAATTTATAGTTAGGTATATTCTCTAAAAATTTAATATGGACGATAAATGTAGGTAAATATCAGTTCATGTTTGTTAATCTAACAGACTGTAAAATGAAGATTCCAAAGACTGTAAGAATTTTATTTGGTTCAAGCAAGGGTTTGCAGGAGTCTCAACTTTTGGCAATGCATATGAATCTTATAGCTTTAAATCTTATAAGTTATTCTCACTGCAAAACACCTTTTTTATTGAGGGTTAAAATATTATCGGTGAATTGAAGTTTATTGCCGATTATTACCTCTAAAAACTTAGAACTAGCTTTGTTTTCAATCATCTTGTCTGCGTCCTTTGTTGTTGATGGTATGGTGTCAATGAATTAGCAAATTGATATTATGTGAGAATTACATAAAGTTTTATTTCGCCCTAATATGTGGTATATAGATAGAAAAGTATCGGTCCCAGTATTGAACCTTGTAGTACGCCATTTTTTATTTCGTTTTCTAATGAGGATGATGAGATTTTTACAATCTGACTTCTTCCTGTGAAATGCTTCTTGAACCATCCAACTTAAAAGTCATGACAGTAACCAAAGGCAATTGTAATATTCCGCATGCTTATCGATGTAAATTATTACATCCATCTGTATTTCGAAACCGACTATAGTAGGTACGTCGAGTAAGCACATTATAATCTGTAGATTCCACTGAGTTTCTCTGTTTAATGGATCACGATACTCGTATACTATAATCGTAACGCAGGAGGTAGTGCATACAGAAGAGGGGTTAGGTTGTTGACTCGCAATTGTTATGAAGAAAGTTGGTTGCCGGTACGTTCACACAACACAATTCACTTTACGGCCATTAGGCATTTAATCCTCAGCGTCATGGATATGATTTCTTTTCTAGTAATAACGGTCGGCGTTCGAGAAATTTAATAAACGGCTTTGTTGAGAAATTCGACTGTTGGTGAGGGGTATTTTGTTGCTGTTCGGCGAAATTGTTTTCCTGTGATGTGTTTACTTCCCAACGACATGGTCTTCCGTATCTTGATGTGCGTGGTGACGATTGGATAGGATATTTGTAGGCCGACATCTCTAAATGAAGTGTTTGAGTGAAATTGTCGGCCTCCATTTCGCAAAGGAATATGTCATAGGTATGTACAACTGAATACAAAGTCCAGGGAAATGTCAAGAGTAGATCGATAATTTTTCGCCGTAACGTTTGTTTTGTTTTGTTAAGTAGATACAATAATTTAGTAAAACAACTCAGTGCCCCGACAATCTGAATTTTTCTTATTGCAACGTACAAAACGTTACCTTCGAAAAAATTAATTTTACAGATGTCATTTAGTTCAAAATAAAAGCGGCGTTGCCAGATAATAATAAAGCCTTCGGAACACCCGAATAATCGAATGTTATCGTCAAAACGTTTGAAACTGAATTTTATTTGATGATCATAATTTCAGTTTGTTTTTGGGAAGTATATAAAATAGTTTCGTGAAACAACTCGATGTTTCGACAACCTAAATTTCTCTTCTGATACGTATGAAATCAACTTCAAAAAATTTAATATAACTCAGTGTCGTATGTCAAACTGAGCTCATGTAGTTCAAAAATGAAAGCGGCGTTGTCAGCTCGTAATAAAACCTTCGAAACACCCTAAAACAATCCAGACAGTCGACATTTTTTCTTAGAATAATCATAAGTTCGATTTGTTTTTATGAAACAACACGGCCAAGAAACTCGGAGAAAAGCTTTTTTTGCAGAAATTCATTTAGTAATCATAAATTCAATTTGTTTCAAGAAGTAGATACGGAATTTAGTGCCTCTACAACCTAATTTTTAATTCTGATGTATAAAATTAGCTTCAGTAAATGAATATACTTTGTGTTGTATGTCAAACCGATGTCACGTAGTTGAAAAAAAAGCGGTGTTGCCAAATAACGAAAACAAATGGAAGTTTTACAGACTTCAAAATTTTATAGAGATTTGATCGGATAGCATAATTATAACCTATGTTTGTTCGAAATCGATAGACTGAAGAATTACTTTTAAAAATTCTTTCATCTCTAGAAGGCTCATTAGGAATATTACAATAATGTTACACCCAAGACGGCAAACATTTGTCTAATGGAAGTCAATTATTTGGCCTGCGCTTGAGTAGAGTAACTAGTGTAATACAGAAAGAGACAGATAATCATGATTTATTGACCAATAACTTCAAGTTTTCACTGACAAAACACGAGTACACAAATTGTAACCTTAAAAATTATCTCAAATTTCAAACACATATTGAAAATATTGCATACTCAATACAGATATATGTTCGTCTTGAACAAATATTGAACATGCTTGGGAAAGCTTTGTATTGTATAGTGGAATACATGAAGCGGTTTTGTAAACTGTTGAGTAAAAATGCCAAAATGAAGTCTTGTAAATGTATAAATGTGATTATCCTACGAAATAATTTTACACGCTCCACTCGCTTACTTGCTGTACCATATTTGAAATTAGAAACGAAAGTGTAGAACATTTTTACATTTTTAATGAAAAAATAATCGAAAACCTATTTCGGTTTAATTGGAAATGAATTTCAAACAGAATCCTGTATATTTCCAGACCATTCAATATAATATGAAATACTCTATTCACTCAACAAACAAGTGACCATTTCCTTACAAAATAAAGTCAACGTAAAGTCGATGATTTCCGATAGCTGAAAATATTTGTGAAGTTTTCTTCCTTCTACAGGGAATTGGGAAAATTTCGGATATACGGTTGGCTACCTCGTTCACAGGCAGATGGGGCGATGACGAACATGTTGTTTGTCGTTAGCTTCAGCCTAGTTCAAAGAATGATACTCTGAAGGAATTCGATTTTCAATCTTTTAGATGACTTGTTTCAAACATGATCATTGAAATGTATCATCTCCTGTACTACAAAAAAGTGTCAGATTCTAATCATGCGGTTCATTTTTCTGTGGCAGTAAAAAAATGCATCATTTTATTTTCCACAATAAATATATTATAATAAGATAAAGTAGAAAGCTTTAAAACTTTCCCTCTTTTATCATTACCGTTTGTGTTATTTTTGTCTTTCAGCAACAAATCTGGTGATCCTGTTGGCCAGATTTTTAGCCACCCCTCTTTTTTTAAATAACAGATAGTTTTGCCTGATCCCTCTTTGAAAATATTTCACAAGTGAAAAAGGAAGATAAAACAGTTAACGTTTCAGTTGAATTCGAAAATTGCTTCGCTTCGATGTAGAATTATCCTTCAAATGACGTATTGTTTCCGTCAACAATACTTTCAGTTCAGGAATTTTGAGTAAATTTCTGATGGAGTCAACAAATGTTTTATAAATATGTCAATACAAAACGTCACTTTGACAATTCTTCGTTTTTCTCAAAGTTTTCGTCGCCACTTTGCCACGAATATGGCACAAAGTACCTGAGAGAGATAGAAAAGAAATATCTCCAGAAATATCACCGATTATTTCCTTTCTATATACATAAAAGCACGATGATTCATTCATTGCATTCTGTCATTACGATCGAACCAGTTGAGGTAGCATGAAGTGCGAGCTAGGAAGAAGTCTGGGGTGCATAACACCAATATTGCTTCTATATTTAACCTTAGTGAGCATGCAGGTTCATCGATACTCGGTTGAAAGTCACGTTTACGTCTCGTTTTCATTTTGGTTTCAGTGTTGATTGTCGCGTTTCTATGGTTGTTTAACTACATCGACGATAAGGATTTCTTTGGGTTCGCGTTTTAAGTTACCTGATTTGTTTGTGCTCGTACCAAAAAAATTGATGATAACGGTGAGTTATGAGATTAGTGATGCGTCTATAGAACTGTATTCTGTCTGGCCCTATAAGACGGAGGAAAATCTTCAATCTGTACGAAAATGAAATGACATTTAATTCATGGAATAAATGGATTCAACCAATTCCATCATTCAAGTCAGTTATAATTTCATAAGTTCATAATTTGTCGATAGCACAAAATGAGGGCCCAAGTCATAAAACGGTCGTAAAACTCGTAAAATCATAGGCGGAGGTTCCTGAGGTGTTTATTCATTAAATATAAAGCTTCAGTTCATATTCGAAACTTGCCTTGAAAGGGTGAAGTTGTTACGAACGAAAATAATTTTTGGTTTAGTACATTTTTTAATCGCATTCAATTTACGGCTTGTTGGTGTTTCGGCGTCTACGGCAGTAATTAACGTCTCTAATATTTATTTTGCGAATTTTGTGCAGTGCGTGAGTAACTTTTTTTCATATTCCTACAAACATATACGTACCTTTCGTTCCTGCTTGTTTTGTTTGATTGCTTGCGATGGCTTCGTCATCATCATCAACATCATCAAGTTTTACACCGGTACTGTTGCGTACAGTCAGTAAGTCTGTCTATTCACCAAGAGAGAAGACTATTGTTTTGAACGTTCACGATGCTCTGGTTTCTCAGAATCCCACAAACACTGTTCAGAACATAATCAAGAGTTGTGCCAACATGACGGGCGTAGGGGAGTCAACAATATATAGGTTCCTATCAGAAAGAAAAAAAAAGGTATAGCTAACCGAAATACAAACGAATACTTAAAGAGGGGGAGAAAACCTATTGAAATTGATGAATTTGCCAAAAATGGTACTCGAAGGAAAATTCACGAATTTTTTTACAAAAAAGAAATACCCAACTTAAACAAAATTTTACAAGAAGTTAGAGACGACCCGGATTTGCCTCATGTCGGACGAACCAAATTGTGGCAAGTTTTAAAAGAATTTAATTTCCGGTGGGAGAAATCACACCGAAAATCACTTTTGATTGACCGGGAAGAGATAATATGTTGGAGAAGAAAGTATCTAAGATCTATACGAAAATTTCGGGCTGAAGGAAGGCCAATTTACTATCAGGACGAAACGTGGGTAAACGCAGGTCATACTCTCACAAAAATTTGGACAGATAAAAATATATCAAGCTCCAGGCAAGCCTTTATGGAAGGTTGGTCCAATTGAACTCATTTGGGCACAAATGAAAAGCTATGTGGCTAGAAAAAATACGTCATATAAAATACAAGCTGTACGTGAATTGTTATATGAGTCTTTACAACATATTACAGAACAAAATTGGCGAGATGCAGTAAGACATGCAATAGAAGAAGAACAAAAAATGTGGGATCTTGACAATATAATTGATGCGACTGTAGAGACACAACCGCTAATTATTAACCTGCAAGACGACTCGGATTCCGAAAATGATCCTGTTTATTTTGAATTTGAATAGTTTTGTAAGTAATCGTAGTTTATATCTTTTAAAAATAGGTATCAATTAAATAAATGTATCTTTTACAAATTGCAAGTAACTTACTATTTTTGAATAAAATAAAGAAATTTTTTTAAAATAAAAATACAGTTTACAGTACCTACAGTTTAAGAATATTAATATATTTATTTATTTAAAGTAACTAATGTTTTAATCATATACTTTACGACACTGGTCACTCATTTCCACTCAAAATACCTACATAATCGGATTAAAAGTTTTATAGCTGTATTGTATTTCTTCAGATACAAGGTGGGTTAGTCGAAAACATCTTAAACTGCCAGTTTTAGTTTGGTTTTTGTTATTATATCATATTAGCTGTCCTCTCTGTATTTCAATTCTCTAATGAGGGTCAAACTTGCAGTGAGCTATCAACAAATTATGAACGGACTATAGTTTGTTGGGTGAATGGTAATTCAGTTCAAGATATATAAATGCAATAGGTATTGCACATTAAGTTTCGTGAGAGACCATTTTAAACAAATAGTTACAATATTTTTTTTAAAAACCCAAAACTTCAGGTTCCCAACTTCAATACTGACGAAATTCAATACAATATTTGAAGCCCTATTCTTCTCCCTTGGGGGTGAAAATTCCTGATTCCCTTTCTTGATGATTATTTACGCATCTGCTCGCGTTTTTGGCGATGACGCTTCATTGCTTAGACCGCCCCTCCACCCCCGCGCATCGTCCCTCGTCGTCTTACAGTAGACGCGACGTGGAATGGTTTACTGCATTGCGTCAAGTTAATCTTATCGTGATAACTTTTAAACGATTCGTCCAAATTTCTTAGTGTAAAAAACACAGTTTATCTATAATAAATACTTAAAACAATTGTATCAATTTTTATAAGAACTTGACAGATATCCTAAAATGTACATTGTGAAAAAATATCCAATTTAATTGTATTTATGGCTCAGTATTTTGCATATAGTAGCTACCACATAAGAGGTAGATATATGCTTTCGCGGACTTTCATTTAGAACTATTTAAGATGAACAATCTTACGGTACATTATCTGCATGTACCTCCAACTATGGGCAGCGCACACCAAAGTAGCTCTCAGGGAGCAAGAATTTTTTCGACTTACTTGATACTCATCGTTATATTATCACCAAAATTCGAACATAACCTTTGTAAATTATAGACTCTATGTTAGTCTAATCTATATGCTGTATTCATGTAAAGTTTCATCTAAATTCCTTCAGTCGTATAGGCGTGAGAGAACCACAAACATACATACATACATACATATAGTCTAATCAACAAGTTCAAAAACATGAAAAATAGAGATATAGGTCCTAAAAATATGAGCGATAGCTCATTCGATTCGGAATCACCTCTAGAAAAATGTGTTTAAAGGATTTTGGTGCAGGTAAAAATTTGCAATTGTTATTAACACAATAAGATTTAAAAAAATGGTATTTAGATTTTCGTTAATAACTCAAAAAATATTAATATTTAAGCAATTTTGAAAAAAACTCGTGGAAGAGGAGAAAATTTCCGATGAAAAAGTCTTGCTTCCCGAAACTCTATCTCCATTATTAATAATTTTAATTTGACTTTGAAAATAGGGTTCCGCGCGGCTGTTACGGCATGCNTTTTTCAAATTTTTGAAATGACATTTTATGTTATAAAAAAATTATTTCTTTTGATAAACTCTCTTTAGCGGCAGCGCGCGCATGCCGTAACAGCCGCGCGGAACCCTATTTTCAACGTCAAATTAAAATTATAAATAATGAAGATAGACTTTCGGGAGTCGTGACTTTTTTATCGGAAATTTCCTTCTCTTTAACAAGCTTTTTTCAAAATTGCTCAAATATTAATATTTTTTCAGTTATTAACGACAAACTAAATACCATTTTTTTAATCTCATTTTGTTAATAACAATTGCAATTTTTTACCTGCACCAAAATCCTTCAAAAACATTTCTCTAGAGGTGATTCCGAATCGAATGAGCTATCGCCCATATTTTTAGGACCTTTATCTCTATTTTTCATGTTATTGAACTTGTTTATTAAACTAATTCACCCATCCTCACAAACTTAGCGTTTATTTTAGTATAGATTAGAATGGGTTAATTTTGGTAGACTTTGCCAGTAGTTCGAAACTTTTCCTCCAGATATTGTATGTTTCTTTGTCAAAACATGAAACAATGCCAGTGGCAGGTTCTGCTTCAATGAAATCGCTATCAGCGTCCTTTACAAGGTAGTCAGAAGCTTGATAACCTTCAAGACCAATGTCTGATGGATTCCAAAACGGATAAAAATTGTTGAGCAGGTTTCCGCCAGAAATACAGTTTTATAGGTTCCTAGGAAGACGGATATTTCTGTTCTGGATATACAACTGTATACACCAGAATCTAAAGGAGTTTTTGATACATCTATGGACCAGCAGCTATGTGCTCTAACTATTTTCTTCCCCTGTAAGATCCAGTTCTCTAGCCGGGACTATGAGTGTTCAAGGTAGCTGCAGCTGCAGCTACTACACTATGCGACACTCTGCATAAGTTTGGTTTGTTCAGTCAGAAATATTTTCAATTCTGTATGTTGTTCATCTAGCTTCTTTTTCCATGAAAATGTGGAGAGGAGGTAGGTCTAGAAGGAGGTCATGGTGGCTGACGATACGGTACACCTAACACTAGATATATCCAGACCTATACATGATAGAGCTTTGCCTCGACCGTTTCTGAAAAGCTTTTGACCCCCAGGCAATTGCACCATATCTGATCATTGGTCATCCACTGTAGAAACAATACTTTCCCAAATCCGTCAACATGTTCATAGGTTTGTCTGCTTTTCCGTAAAGACCTTTTCCAAGTGAGCATTCCAGGTTGGTTTTTAATCGAGGATGAAATGAAATGACCTCATTATTGAGGGAAAGTGAAATTAAACAATCCAGGTTCCTCCCCCTGGTAAAAGGGATTATAATATATAAGACGCGCAAAATGAGTTAATGGCCGAACGTTCGAAAAAATTTTGTAGTAAACAGAAACAGGATATTATACGAGGTGATGGTGAAACTAATTACTCGAGAACGAAATTCTTCTTGACTATCAACCGTTCTGGAAAACCCGTATGGAATCTACATTCAGTAATTTAGTTGCTAAATTTGAGAACAACATTCAAATCCTAGTGGTTGAAGTAAATATTGTATTATTTTATTGTTTCATCGCCAATAACTGGTGGAGGTTATTTACATATAAACTCGACAATATCATTTGTTAACTTATTCCAATAGTTCTGGGTATAATCATAATATCATATTTGTTTATTTATGTGTGTGAATTTAAAGACAAAAAATTCTAATCGATCAATAAGGAAAATTGAAAACCATATAAAACATTGCTCCATCCAATAACATCATTACTCAGTATATTCTTTCAAAATGACGACTTTAATGAGTTTCAACTACAATATTTCCAATGTCATATTCAATTCATTTGATTGATGAACAAGAATATCTGAGTGAGTTTTGCTGTTTTTCGATTAGATAATTTCCTTGGCTTTGTTTACAAATGTTTTTCTATCTTTGACTTTTGCAATAACATGTTTGTTTCTACCACATACTTATACATCAGGAATATTAGTCAAATGAGGACAAGATAGCCAGCTATGAAGTTTTATGAACCTTTTTTTTTGCCATCCCAAAACTTGTCTCAAAACTCATTAATCGTGGGTTGTCCGTGACTACAGATATTCCAAGGTCAAAAAATCGTTTTTTTTTTAATAATTATTGCAAATATCTCGTTTTGTATGGCGTTTTATGACAGTTTGGAATAAAATATCTAGAAAAGATCCGCAGTTCGAGTACTTTAATTACAAAATCAATAATTCCAGTACAGTTGGTTCAGAATTAAACATCAAATAGGTAGTATAAAAAAGCTCAGATAGTAATGAACTCAGCATTAAGTATAACTAAACAGATATATGACATTAGACACCTACTAGTGTGCATTACGTTCGGGTTGAGGTAGTTGTTTAATGTAACGTGTTTTATCAAATGTAATTCCTTATCAAAATTCCCGATTTCCATAGAGATTTTCAACAAGGAATTGAATTTGATGAAACAAATTGCAGTAAACAACTACCTCAACCCGAACATGGTTTATCACATCCATGACAAAAAACTTCTCAAACAAGTTGTTACACAAGTATACCCCTAAACTAAAAAATAACGCTATAAAAAAATCTGTTTAAAATCTGTGTTTCCGTTAACCAGCTGTCGCACCCCTACGAACGACAACCCTCAGAAGTAGAAACTTGTGCGAGCTAAGGATTAACGAGGTCTTACCTTTTAACGTGTGATTCCTAACACCAACAAAACATTCACATATAGAAGAAAATCATCGGTTTAAATGAAAAGATCACTAACAAAAGAGAACCTCAACACAACATATAAGTGAATATTATCCCAACACCAAACCATTATTTTTAACACCTCGACACGTGTTTCGATTACCAAGTGATCATCTTCAAGAGGAAGATTAAGCATTTAAGACCGGTAATTCCTTGGGTAGACATATAAAGAAAAATTAGTAAAAAATGGACAAAACTAACGAATCAGGGGTCCATAAACTAACGTGTGGATCATGCCCAAAAGTTCATATAGGAGAGACTTTGAGAATTTTCATAAAGAGAATCGTCGAACATAAAAGAAGTTTCGAGCTAAAGAAAACTAATTCCAATAAACGCAAATATTCAAATTTTTTCAAACGACCAACAGCAAGTTGTTCATTCACCATTGTTGAACGTGTTCTCATCAAATAAAAAACATATTAACTGTTTCCTGGAAATAATATTGTATTTTGGAAAAGATTTTGGCTTTCTACTTCAATGTAATTAAAATGTACATGAAAAAATTTAATATGTCATCAATATAGTAAACTTAATAGTCTCCGCTAGTTATTGCAATATATTACTAAAGATCTTGAATTATAAATATCAATAATAAATGTTTCAATATAAATTCCACCATCGTTAGAAAATTAATTTATCAATAAATTTTTTGGTAATCCTGTTAATAACAAATAAATCAGCTGATTTTGAAATACAATTTTATCAGATTTTATGAAATTTATTCTTCAAATAAGTGTTTTGGTGCATTATTTTTCATAAGAATTTAAAAATTAAAATTTAATAATAATTAATTTAAAAACATTTACTGACCCTTGAGAAAGACCAAATATACGCGGGTCTAATGCACACTCATGAAATATAAAAAATTAGTTGATAGTGTGTCGTAGTGTGATTTTGCTTTCTTTGTAGGAGGCTGCTTACTTCCACTTTCTAAATTATCACTGTCAGACATATTTCATTTTCAATTATTTACAAAAATTATTTATTCAGTAAAACACAGGTTATGTATACTGTAGTAAACACAACTTTATACACTATAGGTATCCCGAGCTTAGTGTGGCGAGAGAGATAACATAATACCAAACCAGTGAGAAGAGAATCGCACAGTCGCTTGCGCATGAAGAATCGTCGCCACGGCATGCATCGCCACGCTATCAACCGGTTTTACATGCGGCTATAGATGTTTCACATCAAAACACTCATCTCTATTCAGTTCGTATTCCAAACATTCGTTGTAGAAATGAATCAGGTATTACTCACAAGATTGATACACAATATAATGTTTGAAAGAGGTAAAATTTCACCTACATTCTTAAAATTATGACTTTATGTCACAATTGAGTTGAATCTACTGATGACAGTACGTAATGACATTCATTCGCCTTTCTACTTCTTCACCTTTTTTTGTATAAATGTGTAAAAAATGGAGAAGAGGAAAACCAAAACCTTTCTTTCCCAAAAATTAATCTCTCCTAAAAGTGTACATACCCCTTTCAATTTGAACATTGTATTAATTTGTGCTTTCTAAATCTACTTATTTCGCCAGATTCAGTCATTTACCTAATAAGTTAACTACTGTTATCTGAAAGACATTGTAAAATAGTTTGATGTACCAGTGACTGATGAAACAACCGTGTAGCGAAACGCTTTTTAAATAAAATTTATTGTGAAAATGATACAATCATTATCAAGGATGAAGTTGGAAAATTGTAGAAACAATAAATTCATCAACCTAGTGAAAATAGCTTTGAGTTGAAGACTGTTCAAAACTATAAGCGTTATAATTTCTCCATTATGAAAGGAGCTTGTTATACAGGAAAATTTAGAGAATTACGTGCTGATACCTTAAGATTCAAATAAGAGATCTAATGTCCAAGCTAATATACAAAGGAAGTAACATATAATTATGTTGGTGAGAACTTTTTTTCATTGTTTCATTGTAAATTTCAAATAGTTGAAAATAGGTGAACTCTGAGGGAGCATCAACATTATTTTATTTTTGAAGAAAAGGGGCCTTCTTGTTGCCTGATACAGTTTCTTTCAGAACCTCAATGGTGTTTTTCTGTAATCTAATTCAACGATTGGGTGGCATTACCATACAATGTAATTTCATGTAAAAATTCTGACAAGACAAAATGACGGCGTTCTTCGAAACATTCGAAATGAGTTTATCTTGAATCGTGTCGTAGCAAGATATGAATGAACACGTAAAAATAGAAACGCCTCAGTTCATCGATCCTTTTATACGCATGGTAAGTAGGCCAATATGTAAAAGTAAAAACGTGACCGTGAGAAAACCATCATTATAAAACAAGTGTTAATCGTTGTTTGATGTCGGTGGTGTTGACATTTGAATCTATTGTCATTGTTGACAAAAAAATGACGTTGTGTGCAAGGTAGATCCGCTTCTAGTTCTCGAAAGATGTGAAATCTACTTCCATGCAGGTGGTAAGGATAATGTGCAATATATTCAGAACAGTTGTATATGCCGTCCTCCTATCCGTCAAGAATAAACTGTAAACCAATCAGTGACTACCTCTGTATTGCTTCATACATACTCATAGGCATAATTAATCAACCGCTCACCTTGTATTTCCATCAATTTTCAGAAACAGTCAAATTTATATCACATTTCATGAGAGGGTATGTTGTAAACTACCCTTAAGGTAAAAAAAAGTTCAATAATGGGTGTGGCCGCCTCTAGCCCTTATGACTTCTTGGAGTTGGTTTGTTAACCCATCCACTATAATCTGAATATCCAATTGGGGGACATTGTGCCACTCTTCTACCACAGCCGTCTTAAGTTCTCCCAGGGCCATAGGGGCTGGTACTCTACCTCTTACACGTCTTTTAAGTTGTCCCAAATGTGCTCTATCGGGTTGAGATCGGGACTGCGTGCCGGCCATGCTAAAACTTGAATCCCGACCTCATTAAGGTACTCGGTGACGGATCTTGCGGTATGGCACGTGTAGCAGAATTTATTTACTGCACCTCTTGGAAATATGGAGTTTGTCGATATGTGATTTCTTTTAAAGATTAAAAGCAGAAAAAACAGCGTACCCACCATAGCAATAAAAAACGAATTCTCTGTATATTTTTCCCCAAAAATATTCAATGCGAAACCCGTAGGGATGCCACTGTTTGAAAAAATACAAATTTGTGTACATCAGAAAATGCGCCTTGAGGCATGGAACACATGTACCAAATATGCCAAAAATGTCTACAAAATTATCTCAGTTATTATTGAAAAACTGATTATTTTTGAAAACTTTGCCACCCTGAATCCCAAAAGTTAAGGCGTTTAGGACATACGTCCATGTGAAGTTTTTTTCTTTAAATGGGTCTAAGAATTACCTCCTTAAATATTAGCATGTGTTCAAGGAACACCCTGTAGATCACTATTTCATGTACATATTTTGTATTTTTGTAAGAATGCATTTGTAATTGTATATTAAGTACTATTCAGTTGTACAACTTAGGTTAAATGAAAGAATATCCTTAGGTTTAACTTCGCCTATATCAGGTACAGAAAGGAAATAAAAACGATTTATTATTATTAATATTATTATATAAAAATGGGGTAGAGAAACTTTCAATGACACAAACTTTATATTATCACAAATGCAACTTTCCACCTCAGCTGTCTCTAGCAAATCGAGTTCTTGAAATTATCCTTGTTTGACCAATATTCTTTTGATGAAAATATGTATTCCAACAAAAACAAATCACTTTGCGTTAGAAATTCAAACTGGAGTTTGTAGAAGGACCCATCAATCAACTTCCATTATTTTTGCAATATTTGCAAACCGTTAATATTTTGAATTTCAATTGTTTCAGCTCCGGTGGAGGTGCCATCGTTGCCGCAGCTTTTTTCCAAAGAAGACTGGGTCCTGTTGGATGCGATGGGATCATGTCCGACTGCGACCAGTTCTGGAAAGTTCCTTACGATGCACAAGAGGCGGCGCAAAAAACTCACTACTCGATCTTTAGTACAAGATCATGCAATACTTGATGACATTCATCATGGCCAGGTTCAGGTAAGAACAGTTTGGTAGTAATGGACGTCTCATATTATTCAGAGCATTCAGAAAAATGTACAATACACATAATAGGCATGATCACAGTGAGTAAAAATCTCCAAAAAGCTGTATTCACCTACAAAAAATCCCATTGATGGATTTCAAAAGACGCATCTTCAAGTATTCCATTATTGTGAGCGATATTGATAATATTTTAGTAAAATCTAACTATAAAATACGGCAAGCCATTATATCTTAAACGCCAATCAGAGAGAATTACGTCACGTTAGAGTAAACAAACGAATATGTCATCTTGTATAATACAACAGTACGAGTAATTTTCTTATTAGTCAGTTGTCTATGCTTGAAAACAGGCAGTAAGCAAATCTAAAGAAATGATCTTTAAACGTTCGTGGTATTAGCCAGCGGATATGCGTCAGTCCATTCAACCTACTGCGTAGGTATATCCGAGACTGGCTTGAAAGTTTAAAGTTCATTTCTTTAGATTAGTATGAGTAATACTCGACACTGGTTTTTTTCTTATTTTCGTCACGACTTAATATTGTTTACAGTGACTGTTTTCCTTAGTTGTGTTGTTAAATCAAAAGTGAAATGATGTGAACCGTGGAACCATGATTTACAAAAGCAAACAGCGGTAATGTGTCTAAACTATATCCATCCAACAAACAAAGTAACCCAAACAAAGAGAGATGCGTGATCTAACAATGATCACCACTCAAACAAATAAGCAAACCTCCTTTCGCTGGTAAATCAAATTTAACTGCAATCGGCTGGCGGAATTCATTGCTACAGTGTCCGAGTGGTCAGTTACGTTTCAACGGCTATGATGTGTACATATACGGTATTTTGAAGTTTAAAATTTTTAAAATGTCAAGTACTGATACAAAGACTTTTGTTCTTCCGAATTCAGAAATGTTAAAACTACCATATAAGTACAACAATAATCTTTCGAAAACATATAACGAAAATGAGTCCAAAGCGTTTGAAAGACACTGTTAGTTCAATATTAGAGGATATGCTATTGAAATTATATTTTTTAAACAACATACTTACCACACGCTCACACATTGATCTAGTTATTTTAGGTCCTTCAGGGTATCATACGGCGATGATGTACATGTAAAACGCGAAGGAAATCGGTGCACATTAAAAGGTAACATAACAAGGATGAAAAATACGAAAGATAAAAGCTAACCCCAAAAAAGTTTGTTCATTATAATTTAATCCTCGACCAACATGATACCAGTTCATATTCTACAAATTTGATTCATACGTTTTTACTTAATAAGCTGAGTACTGAGCAATATTCTCGTTGAATCTCTTGTTGCAAGTTTGAGCTACTTTTTTTCTTTTTCCTTGTATGGGACGAACACAAATAACTTGTTCGGAGTTTTTATTGACGTTTTAGAACACTGATGGACTGCACATCACCGATACACTTTTGAATTCATATATAATAACAGTTATCACTAAATTTATAGAAAAGCTTCTAGTTTTATATGTAGTGTACTCGAACGTGACGTCACATGCGACGCTATGATACTTTTGGTGCGAATTTTAAACTGTATTTTTTGCGAAAATATGATGATTTGATTTATAGCCAGTTTTCAAGTATGCCCACCGACTATATGTGAAATGTCTTCTTTTCTTATACGAGGAATTGGGCAAATTTCGGATATGCGGTTGGTTACCTCGTTCACACGCAGATGGGGCGACGACAAACCTGTTGTTTGTTGTATGCTTCAGCTTAGTTCGAGGAATGATACTCTGAAAAAATTAGATTTTCAATTATAGGAAATCATTGACTTCATGTTGATGATAGATACTACCTTGCACTGACGAGTGGCCAAACAGCCTGAAACCGGTCTGTAAGTGTGTTCCAATAATTGAAAAACTATTGCGGCAGTTGTATCGCCAACAGCATATGCAGGGATAACTTCCCCTGGCTAATACGCCCTTCGTGGTATTAGCCAGGGGAGTAGTTGTTTTCTGATGGGTGTCAGTCCATTGACCTACAGCAGGGGTCTCCAAACTTTGAAGCCTTCGGGCCATAATGATTTTTTCAGTTTGTTCCAAGGGCCAATTTCTGCCCTTAACTATATTTCTAGACTAGGATAGTCGCAAAGTGCGTGACCTAAGCAAACTTACGCTTTTTTTGCATTTCAATTATTATTGTGTATTGTGACACTTAACGACATCTAGTGGCGAGTAGTGGTACTATGTACTATCTTTTTCAGCTACTCGCTAGGTGGCATTAGGCGTAATTAAATATTTGGAATTATCGCGTTGGTTCGAGGAAGTTCTGGTTCTAGCTAGTGTATTCCGATCACCTCGAGATAGCAGTAATAATTGCATATAAAAAGGCTAGCGGCGCAACTGCGAGTTAGTCTGCGTAGGAAAGGCGAAGGAAGCGAAACTGTCTATTGTGAAATAAAGTAACACCCGTCAATAAAAGAATTTTGATTTGACTTATTGTTTTTATGTGTGATTCGTTAGTATGGAAAGGAAGTGAAAAATCGACAGTGAATGCAGAACGTCCCAAGAAAAATGGAACTTTGAGTATTTTGTGATTGAGTCCAGTAATAAGGCGCTATGTTTAATTTGTAATGAAACCATAGCTGTTCTCAAAGACAACATTAAACGACACTATGAATCGAAACATCTTCAAAGTTACTCCAAGTATACAGGAAGTTTGCGGAAGGAAAAATTTGAAGCTTTGAAACGCGGACTCAAATCGCAGCAATCTTTGTTTAACAAAGCGAATACTGAACAAGAGTCTGCAACTCGCGCCAGCTTTCGTGTGGTTCTTGAAATCGGAAAACGTGGCAAACCATTCACCGATGGTGAAATGATAAAAGAATGCCTGATTGCAGTAGCCGAAGAAATATGCCCCGAAAAGGTGAATTTATTTAAGTGTCAGTTTGTCAGCAAACACCGTGGCTCAGAGGGTGCAAGACATCGCAGAAAATATATCATCTCAACTGTCTGACAAAAATGGACATCATGAGAGGTTTTCTCTAGCATTGGATGAGTCAACGGATGTGTCAGATACTGCTCAGGTGTTGATTTTTATTCGCGGAGTAGATAAAAGCTATGAAGTGTATGAAGAACTTCTTGATATTGATAGTATTCACGGCACGACAATTGGGGCAGATATTTTTAAGGGAGTTGAAAATGCCATTAATAAAAAGAACCTTCGATGGAGAAATTTGAAATCTATAACAACTGGTGGAGGCAAAAATATGTATGGTAAAAATAAAGGAGTAGTTGCACTTGTGTCAAAGGCTGTAGAAAATGATGGTGGTTCAAAACCATTAGTCTTACATTGTATCATTCATCAACAGTCCTTGTGCGGAAAATGCGGATATGTCTGAAGTTCTAAAACCACTCATATCAGTTGTTAACTTCATCAGATCCACTAGGCTGAATCACCGACAATTCCGAGAGTTTATTCAACAGATTGGAGAAAATGATTTACCATATCATACTGCCGTACGCTGGCTTAGTTGCGGAAAAGTCCTTAAGCGCTTTTTTGAACTTCGAGCAGAGATCGAAATTTTTTTAAATGAGAAGCAGCGCCCTTTTGCCGATTTAGAAAATAGTGAATGGATGTGGAACTTGGCCTTCTATGTCGATTTGACAAATCATATGAACGAACTGAATTTGAGATTGCAACGAGAAAATCAGCTTCTCCCTGATTTATACACCAATATCAAATCCTTCAGGCAGAAAATAATACTATTTCAATCGCAATTACGTAAAAAATGTTTCACACATTTTGAAACATGTGAAATATTCAGCCACACTACAGAGAGTGAATTTCCCGTCAATTTTGCAATCGAAACTTTGAGTGCTTTGAAGATAAATTTTGATACTCGTTTTTCAGATTTTGATGTCATTGCGAATGAAATTAAGCTTTTTCAAAATCCTTTTGATTCTGACATTGAAACCCTGGCTCCGGAAGTCCAAATGGAAATTATTGATTTACGGTGCAGTGATATGCTTAAGAACAAATATCAAAATTCATCTTTGTTGGAATTTTATAAGAGTCTTTTCACTGGAACAATTTGATAATTTGCATAAATTTGCTCGTGGGTTGTTTTCTGTTTTTGGTACTACTTATTTGTGTGAGAAAACGTTTTCCAAGATGAAGTACACAAAGAATGTTTACAGATCTCAATTAACCGATGAGCATCTTAAATCTCTTTTGATAATTGGTACAAGTAAAATTGATCCACAACTACAAAGTATTGTCGGTGGAAAATCACAATTACATAAATCTCATTAGTGTTTTTGTTTTACTGTGATTCATTTCAATTATTTGTTGGTTATTAATATGCTTAAACTTAGATACTTCAGTTAAGTTTTCTTTGTCATCATTTCTGTCGTTAAGTTTTACCTTGCAAGTAAATAAAACCGAGTAATTATCATTCTGTGTTTTCTTCTTCGACTTATCACAGCAATAGTAACAACAATTAGGTAATCATTGGCTGTCGCGGGCCAGATTGATGACAGTAAATCATTGACTGTCGCGGGCCGGATTGATGACACTGGCGGGCCGGATTTGGCCCGCGGGCCGTAGTTTGGAGACCCCTGACCTACAGTGTAGAGAGTTGAGAGTAGCCTGAATGATTTCTTGCTTTAGATGATTTGAAATATGATATACTTTGTAATTATAATATATTTCCCAACAGGATAGAACATTATTTCAAAATATGTAATCATGCCTATTCAAGAGACCATATGTAGTAGAAAATTATGTATGTCAAATTAACATATCCATGAAAATAACTATACAATTCTCAGAAGAAAATTTTATTAGGAATGCGTTTCGTTATAGAGTAACTTCATCAGTTGGAGTGGAAAGTCAAACTATTCTACAATGTCTTTTGTACAACAGTAGGTTATTAGAAAACTTGATTAGATAAATGATTAATTCTGGTAAAACATGTATATTTTGAAAAAATCAATTACAATATATTACTTCTAGGATAAAAATCACTTGATTTCTCGAAAATATCCATTACCCAGTTCAGATGTAGGCAGTTCTACCTCTCAGGGCGTTTATTACAGAAAATGGTTTGACCAACTATTATTTAGTCTTATTTGTTTTTTTTTTCAGAAAATTCTAGACCGTTGTGGCAAATGGGCATTCAACGCCTTTACTCTAGAAACCGTTGCCGGTGGAAGATCACTGCCCGTTCTATGTGTTCATCTATTCCACTGGTACGGCTTATTGGACTACTTCCAGCTAGATGTCGTACAAGTGTGGAAACTCTTTAGTAAGTGCGTTACTCATATACTATTCTTAGAAAACAAAAATGATCAAACAATCGTTGAAAGATCTGAACTATTTAGTACCCCCTTTTCACAATTAATCATGTACTAAAACGCGAATGATTTGTCAGGTGAAACAATGGTTCGAGCCGAGAGGTCGGACGGTCGATTTCCACTGCTGTTCCTCCAACCCGTGCCAGGAATCGCACGTTAAAAGGAGAGACATCAACAGCAGTGTTATGTGATCTAATAAAGGCATTTGACTGTGTTCATCACAAGATACCGCTAAGCAAACCTCTACTGTATGGATGCCGAGGTTAGACTCTCACATGGTTCGATTCATATCTCTCAGGACGATATCAGATGGTTAAAACTGCGGAACTTTCGAATTGGAGGAAAATATCGTCAGAAGTTCCCCAAGGATCTGTGCTCGGCCTCATTCTTTTCCTATTATATGTCAACAACCTCACTGAAGTCATGATATCTGGTAAATTCACGCTCTTTGGAGATGATAGCACTATACTATGGAAAGCTACTATGGAAATTACATGATATAATATCTACAGACTTGAAAATTGTAAGAGTGGTGCGATGCGAACAAATTATCTTTCAACACAGAAAAAACACACGTATTACCCTTCAGATGCTCGATTGGTGAACGTGTGTTTGGCAAAGATGTAATTGGAAATAAAGATCGTACTCAATTCCTAGGTGTGCTGATAGACAAAAATCTTAAATTTGATAACCATGTTAAACAACAACAATTGTATGAAAATGATTGTAAAATATGTTTTATATTAACTGAAACATTAGTTTTCTGTTTAATATTTCAGTTTTATGTATTTGTTTCAG
Organism: Leptinotarsa decemlineata; assembly: GCF_000500325.1. Lineage (NCBI taxonomy): Eukaryota > Metazoa > Arthropoda > Insecta > Coleoptera > Chrysomelidae > Leptinotarsa > Leptinotarsa decemlineata. Next base: position 48,616 of record NW_019289554.1, read on the forward strand.
CTCTTATAGAAGAAGGGTACCACAGTACGAATCCTTATCACAATTCCATTCATGCGACTGATGTAACTCAAGCAATGCACTGTTTTTTACAAGAAGATAAGGTAATTACGTTTTAGTTTTACAATTTAATGATGGTCAAATCAAATTATGATCTCAGTTGGGCTGAAAAGTTTGTTAGACAACATAGAAAAAACTTTTTGGTAAAATTTGATTTGATTATTCAATAAAGTTGCCTACGAGGGGGATGCAACGATTATAGCGGTCATATAATTTGTTGATACCATTTTTATAGCATAATAGGCCTCGAAATAGGCCTCAGTTTCGAAGATTACCTCTTCATTGACGCTAAATTTCTTCCCAGCGAGCATTCTATTGAGGTTTGAGAACAGGAGAAAATCACTGGGGGCCAGATCTGGAAAATACGGTAGATGTGGAAGCAATTTGAAGCCCAACTCATGCAATTTTGCCATCATTTTCTTTGATTTGTGACACGGTGCATTATTTTGATGAAATAGCACTGGGGTACATGCCCGATGTCTCACACATGATAATTTATTTAAAAAAACGCGTTTTAAATGATTCAGATGACGTTTGTTGTTGTTGTCGTTCACCTAGTATGGTGCGTCGTGTTGGGTTTCTTTGAACACTAGTTACACTCGTTTTTTATATTTGAAACGGGTCAGCTTCCTCTAAGTCAGCGCTAGAGGCGCTCTCTCAAAACTCATACGTCAGGTGCTGCCCTCTCTTCTACACGTTGAATGTCAAATCGACAGTGCGCATGCGGCCACCGTACGAACTTATTATATCTACTAATGGTTGCCTAACATCAGAGGAACCTCAGAGTAGCCTCTTTGAATTCCTGTGCAATGCAAAAATTAATATTAGCAATACAATTTTCTGCACCGTATAACATGGATTAGATTATGATTTTTTGACGTGGTTTAAGGCATACCAAAACTTTTCTTTGTGGAAAACCATTTATAGAGACCAGTTCTGCATCAACATCTTCAGATACTGTTTCTATTGTACATCCTGTTATCCTCAATGGCGTACATTCGATGTTTCGGAATAAGATATTTGCATTATTGTCTCTTCGGCGCCAATCTGGGTAAAATGACTATATAAAGCACTGGATTAATTCATAAAATTACGACTTTATGTCGTATTGATCTCTCCAAGAAATATACCCCTTTCATTTTGAACAAGATTCCTATAGCTGGGAATGAATGTCATTATGTACTGTCATGAATGAATGACATTGTTCCATGTAGATGAAATACTATATTTTTTATACACCATATTGTTTAGCAATCCTGTGAATGATATCTGATTCAATTCCATATGAATGTTCGGAAAAATAGTTTTTTGTATAATTCACTGTATATGTATATGAAAGTAATTGTTTGAAGAGGGCTTTTTGTGTCTGAAAGTTACTTCTTTGTGAACAATTTATTATGAAATGTATTGCTTTCTTCCTTTCTTTGAAAGATTCATGCATTCTTATCTCTGTATAAAGAAGGAGTAGTAGAAAGAAATAATATAGCTATTGCACCTCACAAAGTTGATCCAAATGCATTGAAATTGTTCTGAATTCGTATAAATTTCTTGAGGTTCATTGGCGGTAGATTCGGATACATTTCATATTGAAAAATCAAAGTTGCTACTGCTTTCTAATAGAAGCGGCAACACCGCATTGTCGAAAATATTTCAGTTGGCTAGAGAATGTCCGAATATGCCCTCCATTAAATTCCCAAAATGATCCGTTGTCTGGTTCACCAGAAACGTCTAATGTGCCATCCACCGTGAATCAGCCTGTATAACATGATTCATACAATACTACTCAGTCATATAATAATAATATTCATTGATCACTGTTGATACAAAGCTTGTATATGGCAAGTCGCAAAAGAATAGTAATTATATGTATACCTAAATTTCAAAACAATGATGTTGATACAGTATAATCACTTAAAATTATTTTAATCATTATTATTCAAATTAATAGATATTCTCAGGTATATCGAAACTAAGCTCAAAGATTGTTTGAATTATTTGTGAAGAAGTAACTAATTTGAAGGTTTTATATGACAATATAATTCATTATCGTTCACGTTTTTTGTAGATCAGACAACACGTTACACCCTTAGAAGTTATGGCCGCTCTCATCGGTGCCGTTGCTCACGATTTGGATCATCCGGGCGTGAATCAACATTTTCTCATATCCACTTCCAATCATCTTGCCATTTTGTATCAAGTGAGTATTTACGGACTGAATAACCATAATTCAACATCATTAGCTGTTGAAACTTTCATTAAGGCGTTGGAAAAATAAACGCTGGTGAATTGTATAAAACATAAATTTGCACCGAAGAATTTTTATTGCGCCAGTTGAGAAAATGTAAATATACTCCAAGTACTGTTTTAAAATCGTTTTTTGTGGAGGATGAACTGCTTTTTATGTGAATTATTCATTAATAAATAGTGTTTCCCAACTAGACTAGACTAGATTTTTTTGATTGATAGCTTATATTCATACGCGAATGCAAGTCACAAGAAAATTTGTCCAAAATATTGAGTTACTAAAAAAAAATCATTTTCTTTTTTACCTCTTCTTAACCGTTCTATTCAATATATTCTAATATTCCACTGATATTCTTTCACACAAGGTGATATCGGTAATGGAAATTAAAATATTGCATGTTTATATGTCGGCAATTGATCAAAATACTTCAAAAAAGTTCCTTTTTAGTTATGAATGTGTATACTTCTTTGCTTCTTCAGCAAATTCGTACTTTGGAAGAGAAAAAAGTGGGTTCCGGTGATATTATCCGGCTCTAAGGACCAAACATTCCTTTCAAAAATCCTTTTGAAAACATCCAGTGAAAGTAAATAGAAATATAGATGGATTCCTTTAGGAAATTGCAAAATACATCATCTCAAATAATTTATTTCAAACTTACTGAGGACTTCTAACCCGATTATAAACTTTGTATATGAATTTTCCGAACTTGAAACATTGAATACATATAAATTCATTGACCTTCATGTCATTCATTTTGTGTTGACACTGAAGTTTGTTGTTTCAAATATTCAGGTCGGAAAAGCCAAAACATTGTATTTGGCTATCAAGTGAAACAAACCCAATTCTTGGTCACGATAGCAGATAATTCAAACAAGTGAATGTTGAATTGCAAGAATCGAAAAATTATAGAAAGAGTCTGGATTTCACAACCTTCAAGAAACGTTTTTTTTCTCCATCTATCTGAGTTATTTTACGAATTTGCAACTGCGGTAGATAGCGATTAAGCAAATTGATGTGCCAGAGTTTCCAATCAGAGTAATGTAGATATAATCTCAGAGCGAAATGTTGAGAAACTCAAAACAATCTCAAAAATCAACAAACACCAATTTTCAATTATTTCCACAGAATAAGTCGGTATTAGAAAATCATCACTGGCGATCGGCGATCGGTTGTCTGTTGGAGAGCGGAATGGCCGAGCAATTGAGGCCTTATCGGACTGATCTGGAACAACAAATACGTGATCTCATTTTAGCAACGGATATTAATAGGCAGCAAGAATTCCTGACAAAATTCAAAGTAAGTTCCGATGTTTTCCTAGATCCCGGTAGTCACATGAATAATTTCAATGTTGCTGGCAACTATTACAAACATAAAAGATAGAAACTGTTGTGCTAGAATGGTTAGGAACGTGCCTATTTTCGTTTTAGAATTAAAGCTTACCAAATGTAGGAAGAGCTTTCTGAATTCCGTTATGGTCCCACCCACTAAATGTGCGTTCATTAGAAGATTATGAGAGAGAGAGAGAGAGAGAGAGAGAATTTTCAAGTCTCTTCCTACATTGGACAAGCTGTACTCAATTGATTAGCCAATGGGTATTTCTGACTTTCTGAAAACCATTATACTAATTCCAATCCATTAATTTCAGTTGTACCTACTGCTGGTTGAATTATTAAATACTGAGAATAATGTAGATTTCATAGAAAAAGTGGGCAACAACTTCTTCATTCCTTTTTCTTACCAACTTGATCTGTTGAAAACAATTCCAGAATAAAAATACTGTCTCTCGACGCGCGTTTCGCGTCTTAGTCATGTCCTGGTGATACATTTCATTGAAGGTTTAGACCTCATTTCCAATGTATGTATGTACACAAAATTACCATCATCATTTTCAAGCCACTTTGTACGTGATTGCTGGTTATATTTTTATAATACTGTCAGCAGAACATGTCTAACGCACACTAAACACTGATCGTCTGACCGGCGAAAGAGGAGGAGCCTGCCTTCCTCTGACGTATGCGTAAGAGAAAGGAAACCCAGACAAACTGGCACCGTTTCGCGTTAGGTTACGAAGCGGTTTAACCCTCCCAAAAATGTGGGAATTTTCCAAAGAGAAAAGGCAATTAACTTCAAAATGAACTCTATACAAAGATGTGTAGATTATGCAAAGGAGTAAACTTCAGGCACAAACTGGAACAAAAAATTCTTTCGAAACAATTACTTTTTGGCATGATCTACACATCTTTGTAAAGGGTTTGTTTTTGAATTATTTGCTTTCTTCCTTTCTTTGGAAGATTCCCACAATTTTTTGTATAAAGATGGAGATGTAAAAAGACGAAACCTTTCTTTCTCAAATATTAATCTCCCACAGAAATATACCCCTTTCAATTTAGACAATGTGATGCACAACAAAAATTATATGCATTGATGGTGTCGCATTCTAAGAAGTTTGTAACAAATATCATTTTAAATCAACCTTTTTTCCACAAAAGCGTGCATTTTGCTTTCTTTGTAAAGTAGAAAGGTAACCGGGAGAACCACCCGCCGAAGAACTGACATAGAACTATCAAAAATAAATTAATTTGAAAAGGCATGTATTTATTTGCTGGTAAGATGTACAGCTGACTATAGAAGCTGAGACACTGTTCATCAATTGACTCACCACAACAGTATATTGTTCCAGTTGCTGATGTGTCATGTATGTTTCATTCATTTAATAATGTACTAGATCAGTTATATGTATAGTTATTGTTATAGTCTTGACCTAATATATGAACCAAGCTTTTATATATTTACACTTCATCAATGACTTGAATTTGTGCTGATGTTTTCAGAAACACTTAGACGAAGGCACTTTAGATTTAAGGCAGCCCGAACATAGACAGTTTATCATGCAGATCGCGCTAAAATGCGCCGATATATCGAATCCGACGCGGCCGTGGGAAATCTCACACAAATGGAGTATCAAGGTGTGTGACGAATTCTTCAGGCAAGGGGAGTACGAGAGAAAACTCAATCTTCCAGTCACTTCCATTTGCGACCAGCAGTCGACGTCCGTTGCTAAAATTCAAGTCGGTGAGTTCTCATGAATTGTTTTGTATTTTACTTATTTTGAATGAATCTTCTGCAGCTTAGCAAATATAGCTGTGCCTCTGAAATGAAATGAGAGATGGTAACTGCACATTACCATCGGAAAAAGAATGCAGCAAGTGTTTATAATTAGACATATACCATTGCTATTCCGTTTGCATTAATCCTAATACGTTGTTGACAATTTCTCTGCTTTGTCCACTGAGAACCCTGTTTTTCAGATCACTGAAAGCATTTTCCAAGACAACAAATAACTCACAGTTCACCTCACAGACTAATTTTCCCACTTACTGTACCAACACGTTGTTCACTACACGAGTTCCTCGATGTTCATGAGCTCTCGCCTCACTCCGCCGGCTGATCTACTGCGCATCTTTTATAAAAATACTTCATTTTTCTGGTAGGGGGCCTCCAGTCGTCTCAATATGACTTTCACAAATAACACATCTATTATCGCACTGACGACCTCGTCGAATTCGTCGACATCCTGCCTGGTTACTGGCGTATGGTGCCGCCACTTCACTCAAAATGTCTTTTGGTTTAATATTTATTCGAACTTGACTTAATTTTTCGAAAAACACACCACTTTTGGACTCCACTCTGACCACGATATCCACGTACGATCTTTGAGGACGGTCGTTATCGGCACAACCATCCTCTGGTGCGATCGTAGAGGAAGTCCCTGGAGTGATTTGTATCAGTACGAATAAAATATATATATATATATATATATACATAAATATGTATTTTTTCAAATAATACATAGTGGTGACTGATAATTATCAACAATTTATTGATTTAAAGATAATTTACTGTGATTATAAGTGAAAAAAGGTATTTTTACTTTGAGTACGTCTGTAGAATTTTAGGGAAAATTAAATTATTCCAAATAGGTATTAAATTGAATTAAATGTTTCTTTCTCAAAGTAATCTTGAAATTTTAAGTAATAAAAATTAACGCCAGGTTGTCCCATACAACATGGCGATAGTATCAAAATAAATTTCAATAAATATTTGGAAAACATGAATAAAATTAAATCAATAGTTGAATAAATCACAGCGACACATAATTTTAAAAAACCAAGTATAACTTCTTACGTGCCTACATAAGTACACACATACACTCTGTTTTTTCATTGATACTTAACTCACAATTCAGCTGCGATGTAATATATATAGACCTAAATCGAAAATTTTTTGTGGCCTATTATCTAACGTGATATTAGTGGACTCCAATGTTAGTAATAATAAAGATGGCTATGCTTGTAATTTATTTATTTCTCAAAAATATGTGTATTCAACATTTTGCTTTCACTTCCAGGATTTTTCAAATTTGTCGTCACGCCGCTATTCTCCGAATGGCACAGGTTTTTGAAGAGCACCCTGTCGACGTACATGATGAGAGTTCTGGAGGAAAACAGGAAGCGATGGGAAGCTCAAGAAAACGCGGAACAGGCTGAAGAAACTCAAACGGAGTTATCGGACGCTGAAGTCGAGGGAAGTGACGAAGATGAACCTGCGAAACGTTCCTTGGAGACACCCAGCATACAAGATTTTATACCATCTCCACCAAGGCATGTAAACCATACGATATTCTATGGAAATTCAGGGGATATAACTTCTTATTGTCATTAAATACTTTACTATTACAGGGAAATGAGAAGACAATCACTAGCGGTGCCGACGCTAGAATCTTTGGGCGTAAGAAGACACTCTGTGCCAGTCAATATGGAGCAGTCACTGCCAAGGACGATTTACAGGAGAGAAAGTCTGCCTACTGGCAGGGGTATCACATTCAGCCGAACGCCAGTCAGCCCTCAGACTGAATCCAGAGCTTCCAGTGGCCTTAGGGAAGAAGACGAACTGCTACGGTATGCCTCCCAGTCGTCTGAGATATCATCCAGCAGCCCTCATCATTCTTCCGGTGAGTTTTTCCTTACTTGTGAAAATTATTTCAAACTTTGACGCCTGTTCTATGGTATTCCATAAATTTTGTCAAAATTCAAGATAGACAATTTGAAGCACTATTATTCAATCTCTTCTGTGTCCTATATATTGAATATTGCCTCCATTCAGTTTTCCAGTTGATCCACTTCTTCAAAGAGATCTTCAAGTTTATCTGAAAAAAACAATCATTCCATGAGTTATTGAAAAATAGAATAATCAATAAGTGGATATTCTTTTCAAATATATGTTTTTCAACATTTCCGGGGTCAAGACTGAAAAAACTGAAAAGTATTAATGCATCTTCAAGAGGAAGATTAAACTAACTCGTGTAGTTTAATCTTCCTCTTGAAGATGATCACTTGGTGATAGAAACACAAGTCGAGGTGTTTAAAAATAACACTTTGGTGTTGGGACTAAACTCCAGTAATATTCATATTGAAAGTTCACAAAATTGAATAAGTTGCTTTCTGGGTGGAATCTCTTGAACAAAAGAATGTGGATACTCATTTTTATCTATACTTTGAAATATTTTTCATTACTGTTTTAAAGACATAAATTGAATTGACGTTGATATGATTCAAACGTCGGTAAGAGTAAGTTACTTTCTAGTAATTCATGAAAAATAAATTGAAGACAATTCTGTGTCTCAATAGATGAGTTAATTACAAGTTCAGCTGGAATCAGTGTCCTTAAATCAACTACCTCAGTTTTTCTTTTCAGCCAAATCTGTCAATGACCTTTATTTTAACTGCAATACAAAACTAATTATCCATAGAAAACTTCAAGTAAGTAAAAATGGCCAATAAAAAAGTATAAGTCCCTTGTGTCAGATTATACCGAAAGGTTATGACATCATTATTCCCTAAAGAGCTCTTCATCATTCCAAACGTAAATTCAGTCCTACTACTGTTTTGATATACATAAATTTGTCTCATGCCCACCAAGAATGGAATCAAACAAATATTGATGTATTATCTGTTGTGAGCTCCTTGTTCTTTGCCTCAACACCTTTGACCATATCTACCGCAGTTATAGATGAAACGTCACATGTAAACACCTGCAGACTACGGCCAACAAAACCAAAAATGGGCTCATTCAGGCTGATTTAGTTTTTTATTGAAAATTCTATAGGTAATATAAAAGTAAATCACCTCCCAAGTATCCCACAAAATTTTTCGGTTTTTATGTCAGTTAACAACTGAGCAAGAGCAATTGAAAATGTGATATCGCACGCGGTACATCCTGTCGTCACACCAGGCAACGAGCTTGGAGCGGTGGCAACCGGGCCTGTAGTTGGAGATTATGAATCGCTGCCATCGTCGGATTTTGTTTCATTTGCTGGCTGGTTGGAAAACACCACGTGTTACATATTAACGCAGTTGATACACTGCAGTAAACAACACACAACTTACTCTCTACGGCTTCAGTACACGTATGTATTTCACTTATCCACCAGCACTCCCTTGTCGCCGAATCAGAATCGGCTGATGTGACGTCAAGTTTGACCACGCCCCGTTTCGGTGAACGCCACATTCAACTATTAATTTGAGGGGGAAGATAAAGAGTGATAATTCAGATGTACTATTTGATTTTATTTGACTATTGGCTTTGCCACAATAACCTGTCTTTCAACTTCACATGGAATAAGTATGCATGCACATTATTGAAACACTGCAATTTCTTTTCGCAATTTCCACAGAGGATAATCCAGAGAGGCCTTTGAGCGCTGAAAATCTATTGCCTGAGCCCAGCATAGCTTCCATGACAAGTAGCGCTGCAGTCGGAAGACTCACGTCTGTGTTACAAGGCGGTCCCACTCCGCAGACTAAGTGTCTCACTCGGCAGCAGACTTTCCCTCCTCCCCAACCGTACGTGAGAATGAGGTACATGTCAGCGACAGCTGAGATGAGCACTTGCCCTGAAACTCCACATGAAGGTTAGTCGGAATTGAAATAGATTTAGTTTTGTAGATTTTCCAATTCATAGCGTGGACTTGATTTGAATGGTTTTTCTTATTTTTTATAGGTTGTTTCAAAACTTTTGTCCGTTTTAACGTCATATGTTTTTGTAGCTCCACACCTCAAAAAAGAATTTTCTGCGTCTTTTCAGCTTATTACTGAACCTTCGCCAGTACCAGGCAAAAACGGCCTGGTACTTCATCGAATCCCGAGCCCACAATTTTTGTGCTGACGGAATTAATCGACTTGTGTAACGTTGACAAAAGTGCATTGATTCAAATGGCGCTTATTTTGAGATATTACAGTTCGAAGTGGACTCATAAAAACGAACAAAACTATTGGGCGTGACTATAGACACGCCTAAAGGAGCTATTATATAGCAAAACACATGTTCTGTTTGTTTAAAACTTTTAAGCGAAAATCTCAGAATGAAGTGTTTCTTGACTATGTTTGGAGTTTAATCAAGTATCTGCTGATTCCATCACATACTGAAATTTTATCCTATATGTGATTACTACTTCAATTTTTTCTTAGTAAGAAAACTGTCGGTCCAAAAAACTATCCAGTTGATACATTTCGATGACAATGTGGGAGGTGTACATTATAAGTTATTGATACTGAAGGCCATCGTTTTGGTTTGTCTTCTATCCCTCGTGTTTTTTTCAAAAATTGCACTAAATTTGTATTGCCTTATGGTTTCCACTAATACTATAACCATTTTTTTTGTAGGAGACAGTAGATCAAATTCTTCCCACGGCTCACAAGAAAACATATCAAACTCGAATAGCATCCCCCACTATACGATACCTTCCATAGCGGTATTGAGTCCGAACAACAGCCGCCCCCCGGACATGCTGCTTACGGAGGCGTCACCTTCGACGTCGCCGCCACAAAAATCTTCCCTCGGGAGTAACAAGAGAGAAACCGAATCCAATGACAAAGACAAAAACGCCAAGATGGTTAAGCTGTCCGAGCCCGGGCAGCGCTACGAGAAAGAAAATGTTGATCCCAGGAGAGTACCCACCACGGTAAGTTCACCAGAAGTTCAGAATACTACAAAAATTTACCCATTTGGGTATTGTAATTTTTCGTAATTTGGATAATGATTGTAATGGAGGACTCTATATAGATCAGTTAGGAATTGATGGGAATATAAAACCCTGTAGTCCAACTAACTAATCTTAGTTAGACTAACCACAGTCTAACTAACCTCTCAGACTAACCACATAGTATAACTAACTAACATCTGTGGAGTATCTTGCATAAATGTACCTGAACTTACAGTGAAGGTACTTTGGGATGTTTCGATATTTCATTTCGCAATATTTATTATCTTATATGTATGTATTTTTCATCGATACAGTCTTCAAATTTATTTTGATTTCTGTTAGAGAATTGATAGATATAAGATGTTTCTGCCCCGCTTGGGGCTTTGTTCACAAGATGGAGCTGTTGCTAGTTAACAATCTTTCTCTTAGGCGTAGGCTTCATACATGCAGTCGAGTCGAGTTGAAATTAATCGAGTCCCAGGCACACTTCAGTTTCGGTCGGATCTTTTCGGCACTGATGAGAGTAATACCTTGAAACCAATATATCGGTGATCTACTCGACCGATTTTCGCATAATCCTGCTGCTGGATGAACGAGAAACATCTGCAAGAATAACCTCTATGAGATATCTATCTGATATAATTTAATTACAGTGTAGTATTAACCAGGGAAGTAGTTTGTTGTTTTCCGGCAGTCATTTACCAGAACTGACGGTATAGGTGTACGAGACGAATGTTCGGAGATTTTATTTCGAAATATTCTTTTTCTTTTATCAGCACATTTTGTTGTTTTAGAGTCTGGCAAGAAGGAGAGGATCTGCACCAGTCACACTTCCCGTATCGAAACCAGAAGAGAAGATTCCTCCCGCGGGCGGGGGGTTGATTCCTTCGGACGCACAGTCCTTGCGCAGAGGATCAGTGCCAATCGAAATTGCTCACTACCGTAAGTATTACTACTGAGTGAGACTTTCCCATTCCTCAAATGCACTTTCGCAGATCCCATCGATGACGAAAATCTCATGAACCAGCCTCTCATCACACCGGTAGAAACCACCAAGTCGTTTTGGCAGTACCAGCGTCGCGGTTCGGCTCCGATGGCTCTGCCGCCAATATCCGGCGGGGGCGAAAGACGCGACCAGCTGACAAGGCACACCAGCCTGAACGGCAAGTCGAGCCGCAGAAAAAAACAACTGAGGAGACGCAGCTCGGGCGGGCCCGAGACCGTCTTTCTTCCGGAATCGCATTCTGAAGTCATTTCACGACTTTTGCTACATCGGAGACCTGAGAATCCTGAAGCGCTGCTGGTTCGGCGAAGGGGATCACTGCCAATCGAAGTCCTGACTGTTGGGCACTCTGGTGGGTATGATATTTTTTGAAATCTTTTTAGTTTCACAGTGGACTACGTGAAAATATATTTATTGTATTTTTGAAATTTGTCTTTTTTACCCTTCAACTAGTCACCAGAATGTTAGACACTTTCAAATTATTTTTACGTCACCACATTAGCCACTCCCAAAATTATGTTCATGTTAAACATTAGTCACTCCCAAATTATCGCTCCACCACAACATTAGTCACTCTCATAATAATATGCACTCCCCGGCACACTGGCTATGCGGTAATTATTTTCACGTCGGCATAACATCAACATTACTCTCTCTAATTGTTTTCATGTCAGTGACCGTAGCCACTTCCAAATTAGGTGCACGTCGATGAACCATTAACGACTCAAATCATTTTCACGTCGGCAGACCATCAGTCATTCCCAAAGTTACAATGATACGCCGAGACGTGATTTTAATTTGGGATTGACTGATGATCCGCTGAGACGTGATTATAATTTTCGAGTGACTGGTGGTACGCAGAGACGTGATTATAATTTGGGAGTGACTAATGATCCGCCGAGACGTTATTATAATTTGGGAGTGACTGATGATCCGCCGAGACGTTATTATGAGTTAGGAGTGACTGATGATCCGCCGAGACATTATTATAATTTGGTAGTGACTGATGGTACGCCGAGACGTGATTATAATTTGGAAGTGACTGATGATCCGCCGAGACGTTATTAATAATTTGGGAGTGGCTGATGGTACGCCGAGACGTGATTATAATTTGGAAGTGACTGATGATCCGCCGAGACATTATTATAATTTGGTAGTGACTGATGGTACGCCGAGACGTGATTATAATTTAGAAGTGACTGATGATCCGCCGAGACGTTATTATGAGTTAGGAGTGACTGATGATCCGCCGAGACGTTATTATAATTTGGGAGTGGCTGATGGTACGCCGAGACGTGATTATAATTTGGGAGTGACTAATGATCCGCCGAGACGTTATTATAATTTGGGAGTGGCTGATGGAACGCCGAGACGTGATTATAATTTGGGAGTGACTAATGATCCGCCGAGACGTTATTATAATTTGGGAGTGGCTGATGGAACGCCGAGACGTGATTATAATTTGGGAGTGACTAATGATCCGCCGAGACGTTATTATAATTTGGGAGTGGCTGATGGTACGCCGAGACGTTATTATAATTTGGTAGTGACTGATGATCCGCCGAGGCGTGCCGTGATTATAATTTGGGAGTGACTAATGACCCGCCGAGACGTGATTATAAATTGGGAGTGACTGATAATCCGCCGAGGCGTGACGTGATTATAATTTGGGAGTGACTAATGACCCGCCGAGACGTGATTATAAAGGGAGTGACTGATAATCCGCCGAGGCGTGACGTGATTATAATTTGGGAGTGACTGATGATCCACCGAGGCGTGCCGTGATTATAATTTGGGAGTGGCTGAATGTACGCCGAGACGTGATTATGATTTGGGAGTGGCTGATGGTCCGCCGAGGCGTGACGTGATTATAATTTGGGAGTGACTGATGGTAAGCCGAGCCGTGATTATAATTTTGGAGTGGCTGACGTACGCCGAGACGTGATTATAATTTGGGAGTGACAGCTGGTACGCCGACGTGATTATAATTTGGAGTGACTAATGATCCGCCGAGACGTGCTTATCATTTTGGAGTGGCTGATGGTACGCCGACGTGGTTATAATTTGGAAGTGGCTACTGATATGCCAATATGAAATATATTTGGCAGTGGATATTGGCCCACCGACGTGAACATAGTTTCGAAATGACTTAGGATCCCACATGAATATTTTTGAAGGTAATGATCATCCAATGTGAACTCCATTTGGGAGTATTCAATGTTCGCCGATGTGAATATAATTTGGGAGTAGCTAAAAATCCTTCGACGTTAACTTCATTTGAGAGTGACTAATGATTCGCCAGTGTGAACATAATTTTGGAATAACAATTTTTCACTGATGTGAACATAATTTAGGAGTGGATACTGATCTGCTGACGTGATTGATTGATGCTCCGCCAAAAAAATAATTCAAGGGTGGTTAATGTTTCACTGACGTAAAAATAATTTGAAAGTGACTAGTGTTTGATGACATGAACCAAATATGTCAATGGTTGATGTTAGGGGCTCATAAAATGGAAATAGTTACAAGGGGTCATGAAAAACAAGAAAGTTTTACTTCTCATTTTTCATGAACGAGAAGTGTCTGTTATTATATGTAATGCGGTTACTTAGAAATAATTAGGGAGTATTTACTGTCCGACAACGTGAAGTGATTAAAGGAAAATAATTAAGGAATGCCTAATGTTTCTCGACGTTTAATATTTTTAAAGTCTAAAATGAAAATGTTTCTTTTTCATTTGACAGTTCAATACATCCAAAAAGGTATCAAAATACATAGATTCTGTTTCCGATGATGAATTGAATAAATACATCTCTTCAGAACCAGGGAATTTAATACACTCTTCCTCGAACAAACCCCAGATTTTGATCAATATTACAAACTTTAATTTAACGTTGATATGGGTAATGAATAGTGAGATGATTATTCAAACAACATTATTCATTTTCCCCCGTAAGTTCACCTACTACCCATCTAATAGATTTGAATTAATTTCATGGTTATGACGATTCTCCTTGCAACATAATCTTTGTGATTGAAAGAAACTCGTATCTTTGATGAGCAGAATTTGAGCTTTTATCAACCTCATGAATAGAGCCTTCAAAGGGGAATCGTCATCGCCACTTTCCTTCAGGATCAACATTGTTGAAAGTTCAGAAAAGTTCAATCATTACAACAATGACTTGGTCTAGAACCAACCAGCGCTTTACTGCTCTGGTTCGTCTAATACTAATATATTTACTTGTTTCAGTGTTTTGACGGTTACCCCTGTCGCCGTTAGGGCTCTGGACATCACCGTCCAATGTGCAATAAGGACCAACATTCACCGACTGACATCCACCTTCATTAGTTAGCTCATTATTTATAATCATCAAACTGAAAGCCAAATAATCATAAATGTTCTAGTTGTCACTATGATTGTTAGAATTTTTACGTTATGAACGTGCAGTACGTGTGAAGAATAGTTTCTTAGAATTTCTTCGACGGAAAATTGGAACGTAGTTTCGTAATTTAATTTATTCTTCAGTTTCTTTGTTTGTATTACTTTTTTTATATACATATAGTTCATGTGTGAACGTCTACGATTTTTTATGTACCTTATTTTTGTTCTGTTGTTAAGTTTGTGATTTTTTTGTGCAATTCGAGGACGGTTTTTATATACATATAAAAGTATACTTGAAAATTTTGTATTGAATCGACTACTATAAACCCCAACTTTTTTTGAAGTTCGATTTTAGAATTTGCAAAGATTTTACGTATGACTTTGGTCAATGATGTTTTTATTTGGATTTCAAAGTGACGAAATCTTTGCAAAAAAAAAGATGCATAAGTTATAATATCATATACTGACCCTCATAACTCAGTAATAGAAATAATTGTTGAATGTGATTCATTTTGTAATGTGCTGTATACTGTATGTATCGTAGTAGATTGTTGCGGAATTTAGAGAACAAATCCAAGACTTGAAAGGGGTCTGCCAACCCTTCAAAACGCAGGAAATTCAAAGAGCTGCAACGCTGTTCAGATCACTTTGAATTTTCTAACGGCGGGTAATCAAAACAATCTTAGGATAATGATGAACCTTACCAGTCGCAAACGTTAATTCATCTAAGTTATTGAATCACACAAACCTTTTTTGTTTATCGTCATCAGAGGTACACTGCAGAAACAGGCAACTTTTTTCAATCAAGAATGGGTCGTCAGGCAATAGTGTGTCGAATTCTAGACCAACGATGAATGAATAATTTCCAAAAACCATCACTTTTTCCAATCACCAGAACTTCATCTTCTCAACGAAAACTTCATCCACTGAAGACACCAACTTTGTTGGTGGAACGCGCGTCGAGGAAGAGTACTGCAGTTCTGGTGTTTGGTATTCTCCAGATCAAAACTTGAACGGAATTGAAATGAGTTGCCTTGAAAATTTCTGATACAGAATTGAAAAACCGCACATAGGTACAAAAAACAGATTATTTTCGAAATTTCTCAATTATTTATATTTATTAGGATATTAATATTGAACAAGAATAAATATACCAATTTCTTTCAAAAAGTCGCCATTTTCATTTGACATTTCAAACCAACTGTTGAGTTCTGCAAAATACTACCATTCTTTATTTTATCGTCAGTATAAACCTAAAAAATATTAAAAACAGTGCTTCACTGGGTTTAATGTTGAGGCTATTTTATTTCACCACTTTATCAATACTACAAAATATTTCATTAGTAGTAAAAATATACTATTTTCAGAAAACAGTGCTCTGCTGGAGATCACAAAGTTTATAACTTAGGAGTGACTAATAGTCTGTTCATTACGAATTGGCTGAAAGTCCGTTGGCGTGATTACAATTCAGGAGTGGCTAATGATCCACCAAAGTGCAGGTCACAGAAAGATCTTCACCATACACCTTAGTTTCTTTAAAAATATCAGTTCATAACGTTTTTATCCATGGTAAACGAAACAAAAATTATCACAAATATCAAACCACTAAACTGACCAGTTTTTCAAACTAATGATTACATCTGACGAAAAGAGTGTTTTTTTTTTATGGTTTCATGTATTACCACTTTATTCCAGTTTTCCTATACACATTTTCATCACTATTTTTTCAACAGTATGGTATTTTTTAATTGAGACAGAAGAGTAGTTTCTTCAATAACAATGAAAAAATGGTTCAACAAGTAACAATTTGATACAGTCAATTTTTAACGTGTGAAAAGCTCATAGAAATCAAAATAATGCATTGGTTTTGCTAGTTGCATTTCAAACAGTAGCATCATTTTATAATCGGCAGTCATTTATGTATATTGCTCATAAATTACTGTTATCCAATATTCCAGCTGGAAAAAATTATATATAAACAGATTTTATTCAAAATTATAAGGTTTAATTGAGTTCTCTGGGAACTCTTACTGTAAGAAAATGTTTAAAATGAATTTGCTTCTTCCATTCACATGATTTCAGTTCTGTATTGGAGAATTGACTTTGCTTTGGTACTTCAGTATGATGATATCATTCAGGTGATCGAAAATGAAACAAACTACAATTTAGGACCATACAGTTGAACTAACAGGGTTAATTATAAAAAGTGTTTTTAAAATAAGACTGCTAGAGAACGACATTTAGGGAGGTATACAGACAGGAGCAGATAAAGTCTACAACCTATTGTTACGCTTAAATCTGAGTTCAACATGAGTACTCATCGTTTGTGAAATGGTTGAATAAATAAAAATTCATGTTTTCAAATTGCTTTCATTTCTGCGTCAAAGCTATTTGGAGGGTTTTTTGGCCGTGGTCTGCAGGCAGACGTAGCGAAAAGAAAAACCAGGGGGGGAGGAAATCCAAATTTTCCCAACCCCACCAGCAATATTTCACAACTTTCGAGAAAATGGAAGCCAAGGGATTGGTTACTACTATAATATATTAATTTTCTTACTCAGCTATCCAAAGATAGGCTGAATGCCTATGCCCGTTAGGGTATGCGCAAACAAAAATAAATTTTAGTAATTATAAAAATAATAATGGGAATTATTCTACTTTGGACTAAGGACCTTGTCCTTCCACCATGTATAGGAATATTCAAGTCAACTGAAAGGAAACGACACTTAAATAATATTGTGCTTATTGTTTTCTTCCCTTCAAGATTTGTGGACTGTTCTCTCTTACTTGGGAGAAATTGAACTTTTTTGAAGTTTTCAAACAACTCAAAATTTCAGAAAAATGGGATCTCCAAGTTATGCATGTTGGGAAATCCCAACCTTCTCGTTCTTTCCCTTTTCTTATCACCTCTCGCTTTCTTTTTTCTCATTTCCATTTTTTAGATTTTTTTACTATTATTTTTTTCTATCTTCACGGCCCAAAATTTCCCAAGTCGAAAAAGCAGGGAGGGGAGGTCCCCCCGCCACCCCCCCATTTCGACGGCCCTGTTTGCAGGTTTTATGACTGAAGTTTCGTCAACTATGCGGTAGACATTAGAGACACAGAAACTGCAATGGTCTCCGATTTTATATTATCATCGGTTGCAAGATAAGGTAAGATGTATATTCAATTTTTTTTAAGTACACATGGTATACATAAGACAGATCAATATGAAAAATAAAAGCCAAAAATCAAAGTTAATTATAGAAACATATACAAAAACTCATAGGGACACAATGGATCGGTGATGGCACAGGCAAATTAATTTCAAAAGTAGTATAAAAATAGAAAAACAAGTCATTTTTCTTCACGATTAAAAAATCCACTAAGTAAATCAAATTTCCTCAACTGTTCTTTAAACTTTCTATGATCAGGAATTACTCTGATGTTTCCTAGAAGAAGCTTTAAAGCCTTTGCTCCGGCATATATCATCGTTTCTCTCAATTGGATCAAATGACCTTGTCTGAGGACAATTGAGGGCAGGTAGCCAAATTTTATTAATGTTCATTGTCTCTCCCTTTCTACTGAAATTAACCCTGTGTTTTTGAATTTCAACTGTCTTCATATATTCTTGAATAGTAATTTTGAGTCTTATCGAGTATTTCTGTATCTTCAAAAGAGATAATGTGAGCGTCTTCGTTGTTGAGAGCATGTTCAGCTACAGCTGATTTGTCGGTTTGCCAAAGTCGACAATCTATCTTCTGTTCAGAGAGACGAGTGCCTATACTTCTTTCCGTTGTTCCAATGTAGACCGACTCGCAGCTACAAGAAATTCTGTAATCCCCGGGTGTTGCTAAAAGTTCTTTGGGGTCCTTACTTGACCTTAGAGTTTTTCTTGATAGACCTCTCAACCAACATTTTGATTACCCCTCTCTTTGGTTGTGGCTAGTGACTAGGCTTTTTTATCCAGGTACGTGTCTGTGTTGGTTTCCTGTGAATTCAATGGGCCATAGAGTGTACAAGAAACCAACACACACGTACAGACAGAATGAAATTTCCAACTACCAGCTTCAACAAAAGAAAGGAGTAATTGAAAAGTTGATTGAGAGGGCACTACGCATCTGTGAACCCAAGTCTGACTGAGAAATTTTATCACATGAAAAATCTCTTTAAGGAAAATGGGTACAGTGTGAACGCCAAAGTTACCCCAGTCAAGGAAAAAAGCTTTTCTCACTCATTTTTAAAATGTTACAGACCGGATTGGGAGAATGTTAGAGAAACAAGAAGTGAAACCAATATTTAGGCCAATGAAAACCACCAGAGAAAGTATAAGGTCAGCTGAGGGCCCCAGAGAGCATTTAGCAACATTTTAGGGTATACCGGATTCCTTTGTAGCTGTGGGTCGATCAACATTGGAACCACGAAGAGAAGATGTCGCCTCAGACAAACCGAAAATTAGGCTGTAACCGAAACTACTCTCAAAGAAGGCATTTATATTATCTGGTTCGAAGTTACAGAAAAACTCGATAAAACTCAAAATTATTATGCAAGAATATATAGGGCGTTTAAACATGTGACAAAAAATTAGCGGACTATTCTAAGGATATTTTCTATCTGAGATGATTTTTGATAGGGTGCTTTGTTTCGAAGATACGGGGCGAAAAATAATTTTGGTAATTTTAAAATTATTAACGCAGCCGAAATAAAAGTACAGCGTACTACAGTGGACTCACCAAGTAATAAAAAATCTAACAATTCCCTTGGTACCTATCAACAACATTCCGATCACTACAAACGACTGCAGACATTCAATTTTCTGGGTGTAACGCAATCAGAAACGATCCTGCTGTGTTTGAAAGAGTTCGGGAGTAGATGAGAAGATCCGAGCGGGAGTAATTTTCAACAGTTCTTGTAAATTAAGTAACATTACATGTATTTTTGGTAATAAATTGTTATTGTCGAAATTCTTTTTCGCTCTGTATCTCCCAGCGCTACGCCATCTACACGATGTGTTGAACATGGATGACCCCAGGTTCCGAGAAAGGGACAAACATCCAAGGCCGACTAAGCAGAACCAACGACCGCCCCCACGAGTCGCCGTCAGGCGACTCCGGTAAGTAAGCATACTAACCAGATTTTCTTAGAGCAAGTTCACCGCAGAACAACTCGACCGCGATCCAATTATCCTTAGATTCACTGAGGAACGCCCGACGTTAATAGCAATAGCAGCCGGTTAGTTTTTGGGGGCCCCCATGCAGAAATTCAGTTAGTCAGACAAATCAATTTTTTACCGATCGCGAAAGAATAGCACCTAAAGGCTGACTTTCGACCAAAAGAGGTCAGATGTCAATCTTGCTGAAGTGCCCATCAGTAAGTTGAGGACCGCTTAGAGAGCGGGGGTGGATGGAGTGGGGTAGTAGGTTCTCCTCGTTAAATAGCTGGGGGGAAGCTTCTACTTCATGGCACTCAACCCGGGAGGAGAAATGGGGGGGCTCTGTATCTCCGAAACAAAGCGCCCTATCAAAAATCATCAAAGGACAAAATATCCTTAGAATAGTCCCTTAATTTTTTGCCGCATGTTTAATAAACACCCTTTAAAACAGGTATTTCGATAAGAAGAGACAATGAACATTGATAAATTCCAGCTACCTGCCCTTAATTGTATAACTAGGTCATTCAGTTCAATGAGAGGAAGCAACGCCCACCGATGATATAAAATCGGAGACAAATTCCAGCATAGTTGTATCTGTGAAAAGAACAACTCGAGCACATCTACAGTTACCTCATCACCTTCGATAATGTCTACCACAGTACTAGACAAAACGGCAGGCATAAAAACCTGCAGGCCATGGCCATAAAACCCGAAAAATAGCTCTCATACAGTCATCTTCGGCTGTGAAAGTTCACTCTTTCATTTCTTCTTCCCGTCTTCCCGATTCTCTTTTCTGAGAATTATTAGAACCAAATTAATGTTGATTTAAAAAAAAATTGCATGTTTGCAAAACAAAGTATTTTTAGGATTAACTGGGGCAATAATTTTTTTATTCCTTGGAAGGTTTCCATTCCTTAATCATTGGAAAAGTACAGAAAAAATATCAATGTTCCACAAGTTATACTTCTTGTACTTAGACGGGATGTTCTGAAGATTCCCAAAAAAGTTCATATATTTCAATTATTTTTCAATATTTCAATGTGAAAGTAATGGGAGTCCTCTACTACTTCATAATATACCCTTCAAAAATGTCTGAAAGATATCCTGAGAACGTATAGGTGAGTAAAATACATTTCATAATGTTCATAAGATATCCTTTGTATATTCGTAATTAGACTGGATTGTTAGGAAATATGCAGAGCAGTTTACATGTTTGTTCTTCATTTTATAACCGATTATTTTTTCTAGTGCAATTTGAGAAATTTCAGCCAAACTACATTCAATTTGAGTCATCAAATTCCCCAAAATTCAAGGAAGGGCTGTGATACGTCCGCCTAAGGCATTCCTAAAAATATGATAGAACTGACAGACAATGAAAATCAATTATAACGTACTTATTCAAAAACAATGTTAAAGTTTACAAAACGTGTTTCGCGGTTTTGTAAATTTTCAAGTGGAAATTTGAGATGTCAAATCTCACATTGAAATGCATTTTTTTGAATAGTCCCTGTAAGGGACTATTAGGTTTAGCAAACTGTGCTGGAAGTGAAAATATTATACGCAATTGTATAAAATTAGCTGAATGTAAAGGGATGTTAGTTAGTTAGTAAGCTAGGGAAATATTTGAAGGAGCGAATCGATGGAGTTATCAGACATTTTCTAGGATTTGAAAACAGAGTTTAAAGTTTCAATTTGCAACTTCATGAAAGATTTAATATTTCAATCATTTGTAAAAAAAAAGGTTGTGTGTGAAGTGCTTTTACTGAGGTAAAATTCAAACTCAACTTTTTTGAAGACTACAAAAACGAAAATGTACGTCATAACTGTTCTCACCCTCCCAATGGGGAATGTTCCTCCTGACGAAAATCAAGTAGTTTTCATATAAGAGCTCTAAAACAACGCATTTCAAACTTATCATTTCAACCTTTTTCTTTAAAAAATTATTTAAATACTTAAAAAAAAAAGAGGAATGAAATAATGCATTCAACATTTAAAGGGATTCGTTTCTATTCCACCATTTGGCAAAATCAGTTATAGCTAATAAAGGACAATGAATCTGTTACCTGTACGAGACAAACGAATATGACATATTTCATAGGCATGCTGTTCTGTTTAGTTATGTTCAGAGACATTCTGTGCACCTAATCTATCTTCTACATAAATAAATAACAAAACAACTGTTGTTTATGTGGCTTGTGGAGGTGGTATTGAACTAAATTTATATTTTGCCCAAATTGTTGATTTATAAAGATAATTATCCATTTTTAAAGCAGAATATCTAGGTAGGTATAAATCAGCTCAACTTGATATAGGCGCTGTTGCCAATATGTGAACTAGAAACAAACCCCTGTAAATATTAAAACGAAACATTTTAAACATCAATTTGAATACTTTTCGAAGTGAATTTGAAAAACTCATGAATTAAACTCAACTTTATTTTGTTCGAACTTGCATTTGCTGTAATAACCCAAATTGAGGAACAATCACCACTATAAAGATATCGATTTATATATTCTTCAACGTTGGACTTGTAGGCTTCAAATGAAATTACAATCATAGCATTTTCAACAGATTCAAATTATTTTAAAGTTCTCAAATCAACATAAAATACAACGATCAAGAGTAAAAAACTTGTTGCAATATATATTTTTGTAAGGAACAAAATCAATTCTTTACAAGGTAAAATTTTGCTTTGATCTAGTCCTCAGCGAAACTACAATATTATTAAAATAAGGTAGCATTAGAAAAGGACAAGAAATTACACAAAAAATTTATTCTACTTGCATCCTGTATATTTTCCATGAACACAACAGTTTCCCAATCACTAGACACCCTTTCACCAACTAAGTTGGCATTTTCAGAAGAGGTTTTCTCCATCTCCTGAAGACGCCAACTTGGTTGATGAAACGTGCACCGACGTGCAGTTCTGGTGTTTAGAAAAGTGCTTGTTTCATATTTATTCAAAGCCAGAGGTTGAAGTTTCGCCTTTTATTGAATATAAAGGTTCTATTAGTTTGAGAAAATATCCTCAGAAATTAATACTTGAATAAGCATAAATTGACACAAAAGGGATTCAATCAAGTGAATACAATGAAGAAATAACACTTCTTATGGAAATTTTATTACTCTGTACATTGTGTACAGAACACAAGATATAAAATAAATTTAACGATTGGATTTTGCCACACGTTCCAGTTCATCTTTCTTCTTGATAGCATATGAATTTGAAGAACCCTGGAATAAAAAATAAAATCAGTCTCAAGCCAGTTTACCTCTGAAAAAATATATAATTCAAAACTATAACTTCTACGAATCAAGTCAGTTCAACTACTGAGAATGAACAAAAAAATGTGTTCATTTGAAAAGTTGTTGCAAAAATTATGGTAAAAAATTTCACAAAGAAATCAATTACGGTAAGTTTCTGCATTTATCTAGTCCTTAATGATACTACATAACCACCGAAAAGTTGAGCAGCATAGGAAAGGACAAGATAAAAAAAATACAGACTTGGTATAAATTTGTCGCAAAATGTATTTTTATGAGCAGCAATCAAAACATCTCTCATAAGGTAAAATCTTGCGTTGCTATAGTCCTTCGCGAAACTACAGTACCAGTTCAAAAGTAAAGTAGCATTAGAAAGGACAGTCACCCAAAAAATCAAACGTGCTTACCTTCGCTGCATTGATGAGCTCGTCAGCCAAACATTCAGCGATAGTCTTAATGTTACGGAAAGCGGCTTCTCTAGCTCCAGTGCAGAGCAGCCAGATGGCTTGGTTGACCCTTCGAAGAGGCGACACATCTACAGCCTGTCTTCTTACCGTACCCGCCCTACCAATACGGGTAGAGTCTTCACGAGGTCCAGAGTTGATGATGGCAGACACCAAAACCTGAAGAGGGGAAGGAAAAGTAGAAAGTTGTTTTGGGGAAAACAACATACCTCAAATTAAGATTTGTGCATCAGATATGTGAATAAATTATCAACAGAAATAATTCTGAAGAGGTGTCAGAAATAAAATCGTTATCATCACGTAGGAAATAGAGAAATATTTGGTTGAACATGAAAGTCGAGATAAGAAATTGCGACAAAACATCTGAATTATGCTATAAATACCACAAGAATTGGTTCTGAGGCCATTGTCTAACAAAATTGTCAAGCTTATATCCCTTGAAATATTCAAATTGGTTTGATTATTGACCGATAAAAATTTCGATTCGAAATAAAAGTTGTTTCTAAAAAAACTGACCTGGAACGTTGAACATTAAAGGACGTTCGATTTGAAAACTACCATAAATTGAATCTTTTAATAAATAAGTGGACTGTAGAAACCCCAAAAAAAGTTTTTAATATTGTTTGAAAAAATTGATAAGTGCTTGGGATAAACGTATATGAATAAATGTATTTTATTTCACGAATTACCTGGAGTGGGTTTTCTCCTGTAAGAAGATGAATGATTTCGAAGGCATGTTTGACAATTCTGACAGCCATCAGCTTTTTGCCATTGTTACGACCATGCATCATAAGAGAGTTTGTCAACCTTTCAACGATGGGGCATTGTGCCTTGCGGAACCTCTTAGCGGCATATCGACCAGCGGAATGGGGTAGATACTTTGCGTTCTTCTCTTTCACAGCAATATAATCCTAAAAAAACTTGATATTAATAAAAAGGCTTAACAGGAGGTGTTTATGAAAAGGTTACTAATTTATCAGAACTACGTATAAAGTATCAACAAAAAAATTCTGAAGAGGTGTCAGAAAATTTGTATATCATCATTGAATCCATAATTGAGTGGAAAAGGGGAGATTTTTCATTGTCTAGGTTAGTCAGAAATTATGAATTTGTCATCAGCTTATATCTCATTCTGACATACTTTCAGTGATATGGCCCAGTGAAAATCTAAAGAGCAATCTGTATTATGAAAATTTCACAATACAGTTCGATGGGTAGAATTGGAATAGAATAAATTTAGGAAGAACCTTTTTTCACACCAGAACAAAAATGCTTTACCTACTATTACTAGTATACTATCATGATATACTATTAAATTTATTATTATCACAACTGAGTCTCTCAAACATTCGTTTAATGAAATTTTATTGCATATCCATGATAGTGGTATGAAAATGCATGTTACATGATTTTTTCAAAAATTAGGGCGAACCCATGAAAACTTATCCAAAAAAAAGTATCACTGCTCTAAAAATTATATTCTCAACTGGCTGAAACAATTCATTTCAAAGAACAATTCAAAATATATAACACACGCTTTAGACTCTATCCATGCAATCATACTGAATAGCAACATACCAAGTGAGATCTGATAGCATGGATGTAGTCCAGAGGAATATATATAGAGTAAATCAACGTACCTACCTGAAGGGACATATCAGACACTTGAACATCATCGCAATTCCATCTACCAAACAATTTGATTTCAGGAAGTTCGGCGATCTTGGGGGCCATAACGGTGTTCCCCTGGATTTCGTTTGACCAATCCTCATCCATATTGATAGATTATCTGCAATAATAACACTTCATCACATATTTGTGCACTAAATTCACTAACAGTTCCATAAAATGTAAATGTAATTTCAGATAATACTTTCATTTCAACAACGATTTTTCAGACAAGAGGTGTCAGAAAATATAGTAAATCATCATTTTAAATTTGATTAAATTTCGAAGGGATATCGTAGGGTAAACAGGCCTCATGTTTTCGATTTGAAAATTACAGTAATGAATTCATGTCGAATTTGTTTAAAGACCACGTGTTGTTAAGTACATTTATTGCTTAAGGAGAAAATCAAACCTCACGTAAAGTAAGATGAAGGATGAATTTGTTATTAGAGATATTTAAAATAATTGAATTTGTTTACAAACTTACCGTTTTTTCGGCCACACAATAAGTATTTCTTCAACAACTACAATTCACGTCCACTCTCACAAGACGTGAACCGGAAAAGACCATTTGCAAGGAAATGAATAAGAGAACAGACAACTGACATGTATTTTCATAGTAGCCAACAGACTTTGAAAAGTTCATCTTCCAGATGCGACATCTACCGGACATATTGAAACTAAACCAGATGGTAAAACAAAAACAAAGTCGTGTCTGCCGTTTCAATATATTATTGAGGACGCTTGTGCTTCCCGTGAGTGAAAATAATTTTTCTTTCGCATCAATTTATAATGTCTATAATAAACGCACTAAAACATCACACTGAAACATCACTCTCACAAATTCACAATTGAATACTTCGGAAGACAAAAATGAACAAAACAATGAACATTCAGTTATTTGTTATTTCAATCAGTTATTAGCTATTCGAGTACGGCCATCATCGATAGACATTCTCATCTGGAGAAAAGCTCATCGTACTGATTTTTCCGTCAGAAATATTACAATTAAAACAAACGGTAAACCAAAGTCCTGTCGCTTATTTTTTACAAACTGTTGTGGTTTGTCACAGGCGGATGATCACAAGAAAGAAATGCTCGACTCATTAATCTATTTCAAGCAGATTATCGTTAATTATATTCCCGTCTCAAATATGTATTCTGGACTAGATGCGCTGTCGAATATAAGAAAATGGTACAGTACAAAGGGTGCCTGAACCTCTGAAAAAACCCTGGTTTCATAATTACAAATCCTTTCTTCGAAAAATGATCACTATTGTGAACAAAGCAATGAGCAATTGAAGTTTGACAATGGCACATCTCCACAAGTTGGAAATTAAAAACCATGTGACAAGATCCGTATCATGCATCCCAAAAGATCACTTTCAGCCTCTTTCATTAACTGATATTATGCCCAGGAAACCTTACTATTATAACCTCATTTCTATTATCTCCCGACCTAAAACTATGATTGACAGATGCCTAAATCTTAGTTAATGATATCACTGTAAAGTTGACAGATAGCAAGTGGAAATCTCACACTGAAGTGTTATTTAAATATCAAGTAGTTAGTGAATAGTGCTCGGCTCTTCAATTCACCATTTATATTACAGACCTCACTTGACTACTGAATGAGCAGAACACTTTTTGATCGGATAGTCCCGGATAGATAAGGCAATCACATGAAGAAGAAACGTTAACGAAACGTAATTTATTTTATATATTCACCAAAACAACGAAGTCGAACATATCTTTCAGGCTCAACTGTTTAGTTTAATGTCCCTATCTATTGAACACACGAACATACTGGCACCCTCACCCGTAATTTTTTTCCCTACAAAGCACGAGCCAGAAAAAGCGTTTTTTTCACCAATCTGATGAACGATGTAAATCGCGACAGCTGAATAATGAAAAAACACGTTTTGTTCTATTGTTTCGTGATCACGAAACACATTTTATTCACAAATTTAGTTATTTTGTAGGTAATTCGTGAGCAAAAGAAAGCGACCTATAAAACATGATACTAATCTGGATTTTATTCTTTTTCAATTTTCGCTCAAAAATCCAACTTCGAACATAACTAACGAATAACTAAAACTTGAATGAGATTAGTGCCAACAAAACGCACCTAAATAATAAGTTCCAGTACTAAATTGAATCCCACCGGTGTAACCGGTGTAAAAATAAAAACGAACTTCTCTCAAAACGTCAAAATTGATAGATTAATGTGGATTGTCAAATTATTTGTTGATTCCTCATCAGTTTTCATAATTATGGATTAATGACAAATTCCGCTCACAGTTTTACACTTTTTCAGATCATCTTAATGATTCTTCATCTTTCGTCTTGCCCCGTTCAAGTAAAAAACTTTCCCGTTTGAACTGACATGACTCTGGAGGATCCTTTTTTTGTTGTTAAAGAGTAAGCTAGTTGTCAGCTTCAGTGAATCCTCTGCATGTTCTGTATTACTGAGAGCATTTTTATTTTCCAAGTCGATTGCATGAAAAACTAGGTAATTGAACCAGCAATTTTATTCAAGAAGGTTTTATTGCCCCTTCAAGTTTCACCTTCAAATATCTGAAGAGAATAACTGTATAGACCTTTATACAGTTGTAAAGAAAGGCAAACTTCTAGTACACCCAGACAAGTTACTTGTCTTATCAATTTCTTGGATGGATGTACTTTTTAGCCCGTGAAACGTGAAGATATCTAATAGATCGATAGATGTAGCTGTTACTTCGTGGTGTGAAATCATCATGAAAAATGAGAATAAAAACTTTCTATGTTTTTATACCACTTTTATTTGTAACTAACGTTACTACAGTTTCGTCCTACGAAGACATTTTCAATTGTATTCGTTTGAAAATGTCCGTGTACAACGAAACCGCAGTAACGTTTGTTACAAATAAAACTGATATAAAAACATAGGAAGTTTTAATTCTCATTTTTCGTGTAGATTCTTTTTTTTTTGTAGACAAAATCATCAAATACTACAAGCAAAAGTATATTGAATTTATGCAGGGTTAAATAAAAGTTTTGCATTTCTACTACTCTATCTTTATATGAAAAAATGTGAGAAACCATGATACATAGTCGTCGTACAGTTTAATTTGAACTTGATTACTCCCTTCCTTCAAAAGTTTCTACTCAAAGAGTAGAAACTGAAAACCTTTTCCAAAATCCAATCCATTCTTAAAATATAACCCCTTTCAATTTGAAAAAGTTTGCCCTTCTCACACTTCTGTAAAGTTCTCTATTAAATTTATTTTTCGCAGATTTTCGAAGGTAAAATACCCCCGAAAGGTCAATAAATACTAGATAAATTATACTTTTTTATTTGGTTGATGCTTTAATAGTTTTACTTATCTTTCATCAATTTACATTGATACATAATCACTGTTTACAGTGAAGTCTTCAAAGCATTGAATAAAACAAGAGGATTATACCTCAGATGGACCGAGTTCCAAGATGACTCTCTTTGCATCACAAAAGATGAGGTAGAATGGACCAACACTGAACTGAAAAATTCATTGCGTAGCATCGAATGGGACTTGGAAGATTTGGAAGATACGATTGATATCCTTTTCCTCATTGAATTGAAACTTGCAAGTAAAAAAAATCCACATATTTCATATTTAAATGATCTCAACTATTCTGTGGGACTCTTGAATTTCATTAGGCTGATGTTGACAAAAAATTAACATGGGGTAAACATGTGCAATGAAAAAAACTTCACTGCGGTTCTGCAGGGTGACCAACACAACAACAAAAATATACTTATATGTTCTCTTTTCTAGGGGCACTTGTTAAAAAATTCACAGACTGGTCAGTTTTTTGAGAACATTATCTCCTTTCACGAATGAATTGCACCCAAATAGCAAAGAAAGAGGGTTGAATTGTATCTCATTTAGAAGGCAACTGAATCGCGTTCTTTATTTTTGCTTTGAGACACATAACTTAATCATGATAGACAATTTGATAACTGTTATTTCCTAATTCAATATGAGCATCCTGCTTAGAGAATGAAAGTTCTATTTGGGTGTTATTTTTAGTAGAAACTAAAAACTGAAAAAAAGTTACCCATTGATTTTGAACGATAGTCTCTCTGCTCAAATCTGTTTCTAATGTTATTGGGTATCTTTCCATGTTGAATACTTAAAAACGCGTTTAACATGGAAAAAATTCAATATATTTATATCAGTAGGTCTAACGGGCCATTCAAAGGCACCTTTCCTTCCTACCAACCAGGAAGGCAAAGAATCAAAAATATTCTTACACAAAGTTATATTACGGAGGTGTCCAATTTCCTTGAAAATAGAGGCGAGAAAAGTGACAATTAGAACATTTTTGAATGGATACTGTTGATAGATATAAGCTTCTAATATATCAAAAAAAATTAGTCAAGTGAAATCCTGAAACCACTATTTCAAAGGGGAATGTTCCTCAATTTGGGTTATTACAGCAAATGCAAGTTTGAACAAAAAAAAGTTGAGTTTAATTCATGAGTTTTTCAAAATCACTTCGAAAAGTATACAAATTGATGTTTCAAATGTTGGGTTTTAATTTTTAAAGGGATTTTTTTCTTATTCACATACTGGCAACAGCGCCTATATCAAGTTGAAATAATTTATACATACCTAGATATTCTACTTTAAAAAAGGAAAATTATCTTAATAAATCAACAATTGAGGCAAAATATAAATGATAGTTCAATACCACCTCCACAAGCCACATAAACAACAGTTGTTTTGTTACTTATATAGAGGAAGATAGGTTAGGTGCACAAAATGTCATATGCTACAGAATGACAGAATGAAATATGTCATCTTTGTTTGTCCCATACAGGTAACAGATTCATTGTCCTTTATTAGCTATAACCGATGTTGCCAAATGGTGAAATAGAAACGAATCCCTTTAAATGTTGAATGCATTATTTCATTCCTCTTTTTTAAGTATTTAAATAATTTTTTAAAGGAAAAGGTTGAAATCATAAGTTTAAAGTGCGTTGTTTTAGAGCTCTTTTATGAAAACTACCTGATTTTCGTCAAGAGGAACATTCCCCATTACAATATTCCAGCCTTGAAATTTTAAACTATTTATAGTCCGATTGAAGCAATAAATGCAGTTATTTGTTTGTGGTATTATCTGCAGTAGTATGAAAAACATTAATAGGAATTGACAATTTACAATATATTTATAAAATCATCAAGAGACAGCTTTGAAAGAAAATATATGAAATGCTCTCAAAAAAAGTGCCTCACTGCACATTATGATACCCGTCTTTCTTCAGCTTTCAAAAGTCTCCTGAAGACATACCTGATGTATGTGAAGTAAAGCTATTCATTCGAGTGAATTTTGTGTTTTGATAATGGAAAAATATTGTTTTCCAAAACGTCGACCATCAAAGAAGTCTAAGTATGAAATTTAATTGTTTGTGGAGGACTCAATATTTCAGTATGTCTTTCAGAGAATATGCTCCTGATGAAGAAAAGAGACCTGAAACTTTCTATGTTTTTCACCACTTTTAGTTGTAACTAACTGCAGTTTCGTCCTATAAGGACATTTTAAAACTTATACATAAAAAAGTTTAATGGAAGAAACTGGACGAAACTGCAGTAACGTTAGTTACAAATAAAAGTGGTAAAAACGTTGATAGTTTCAATTCTCTTCGTTATGATATCCTACCACGTAGTAACGGCTCCATCCATCAATTTATTATGATCCTGACTTATTTTGTTAATGTAACAAATTTACTGGATGTCTAATATGAACCCCGAAGATGCTATCATATAGCGAAACACGTGTCGCTATTTTTTAAACTATCAAGGGAAAATTTCACATTGAAGTGTGTTTTTTGAATACGTTAATGGATTTTCATCAAGTATCGGTCAGTTGTATCATATTTTCTATTCAAAATCAGTTTAAACAGCTCTAATGAACGACCACACATAGGTCTTCATTATACAAATGATTGTTTGAATGAAAGCAATTTGATATCCACTCTGACGCCAATGAGCAACAACTATGAAAGCTCAAATTGTGGTTAGAACAATTGAATTGCTTACAAACCCAACAGTAAAGCACTATTATTACTCTCTATCAAGTTTTTGCTATTATACAATCCAAATACAACTATAAAATCACTATCTCAATGAATATCATGCACAAACAACAATGTCAACATGAACTGGTGAAATTTGTAAACAGTAAAAATCAATCACACGGGAATTCCGTCAACATAATTATTTGGAAACACAAAACGATTTTTGAAGCATACTGCCCTAGTTTAGATTCTGGAATGTTTGGAGTCCAGTTATTTCATGAAAAAGGCCTTAATTTTGGATTAATGATTGGAACTTGGTGATAAAGTTTAAGTCAGTCTTGGTGGAACGCCCAGCTCAAGGGCTTGACCTTAGAATGTTCCCAAACACAGACTCACCACTTAATGAGGTGAATAACTGGTTCCACTTTAATTTTACGTCCATGGGTGGGATCACATTATCTTTAACTTACTCAAGTTGCATGTAAATACACGAAAGACAGAAACTTTTCATATATCAGTACAGAAGTAGAAGACCAAAAAGGTTTTTAACTCTCTCCTAAGAAATACTGCCTTTCATAATTGCTTATCAAATATCGATACAGTTGAGAAGGAAAAACAAATCACTACACAGGAATTTGATGCGTTTTTTTATAGATAGAGTGATTCAAGAGGAAGGTTTATATGTATATAAGATGCATAATATAGTAGAGAAACACTAATAATTTTAGAGGTTTCTAATGTGATGTTGTAAATAAACACATTTTTGTTGCGTTTACACTGCAAACAATGGCTGAACTCTACGAGATAGATAAAAAAATGTACTACAGTATTTGACACCTTAAAAAGGTCTACAAAAAGTCCGCGATGATATATGAGTCTAGCTCTTAGGGATAACCCACAATAACCATTTTTTATCCTCGATAAATAATGGATTATTTACGAAGAGATTGTAATCAATACTCTTGTTGAATATTTTTTTATAACTTCTTTGTCATTTTGTTGTATGTACAAATCTATTGTGATATTTACCTTTCCTACTCTTTAACTGGGCCATGGTCTGTAGAGTTTGTCAATAAAATAAAACATAAAAAAAAAATTTAAAAAATACAGCACTTAATCTTTATCCAATTGAGTACCTCAAATAAATTGTGCATTTAATATAGATCAATATGGCCCTTCACAGCATTACTTAAATGAATATTTTCGATGATATTACAGATATAAAATGCAGGGACGTAGCGGTTGCGGCGGTATCGGCCGGGGGGCCGGCGGCCTATTAACAGCCTATATGATTAGCAGCGATCGCATGCGTTTATATGTATATTGTTCTCTCATATAACTTATGATAAATATTTGAAATAATAGTACTTAAATGAACATTTTGATTCCTTAACTTACCACACATATCGTTGAGAAAAACCCTACCAAGTTCAAAATAGATAACAAGGAGATAACTACAAGGAAACATTTCATTGATTCTACGAAAAACGAAGTGAAGGTGAGTGAATTTTACATGTTTGTTTTTGAACTTTTTTTTTCCAAGTTATTTATACACTTTATATTCTGTAACGATCAAGTTTCCCCTCTGATGCAAACGTCATAATGAGCTATGTATGATTACATTCAAAACTTATTGCAGTGAAATCCATTTGAGAATCGTGATAAATTTGTTCTAGTCTTCGTGAGGAACTAAATCAAAATGAACAATGGCCATTAATCCCACAACGAAAAATATAATGTGGAATTCTAATTGCTGCATATTAAAAATGATTCCTTTTCAATCATCCGACATTTTCATAGTTTCAGCAGTGACTGTTCATCTGAGAATATATTCATTATCTTAGGGAAAATTTCAATATAAATAACCTTATTATGAACTTTCTAAGGTTTTGGTTTTCTACCTCTCCATATTGATACACAAACATGTGGGAATCTCCCAAAGAAAGGAAGGAAGCAGTCAATTTTAAACATCAACTCTATGCAAAGACGTGTAGATCATGCAAAGAAGCAACTTTCAGACACAAACTGAAAGAAAAAATTCCGCTCGAAACAGCTATTTTCATATAAACATTAAACATTGAATTACTTTCGAAACAAATACTTTTATATGAACGCTGAATTATAAGAAAAACACTTTTCTCTATTCCGTTTAACGTGTGATTCCGTGTTAGGAATCACACGTTAAAAGGTAAGACCTCGTTAGTCTTTAGCTCGCACAAGTTTCTCAACTTCTGAGAGTTGTCGTTCGTATGGGGGCGATAGCTGATTAACGGAAAAACAGGGGTTTTAAAAAGAACAGATTTTTTTTAAACATTCGTGATGGAGTCGAATCAGATATCATTCAGAGGATTCCTACACAATATAATTAATGAAAGAAATAAAATTTTCTTAAATGGAAAACTGTCATCCTCACTGGTAGACATCCAATATTTCGCCGTGAGACACTGCCCTTATCGGGTCTTCAGTAGCAAAAATGGATAACATTATAAGAAAAACTACTGAATTCGTTCATAAAATTACGTAATTAAATTTTTTTTTGTATCAAGATGCAGAAGAAGAAAGCCCAAATCATTCTTTCCCATAAATTAAACTCTCCCAAACCAGACCTTTCGGGTCAAACTTTTTTTCTCAGCCTTCGAAAATATATGAACGAGGTTTCGTTCGATTCGGAATGGCGTGTAGATGATTTTTGAAAAAATTCAAGTGCCGCTCGCCAAAATTGAAAAAGTTTATAAACAATTAACTGAAGAAAAAATGTGGCTTAGTTTTTTGCAAATAAATTGAAATTTTTTGAAAATGTAATCCAACGGCATTTTTGTAAAATCAAGTATAAGCTGGACGAACTGTAATATTCAACCTTATAAGGTCTTTCTGGATCTTATAACAATCAGCTGGATTGCTAACAGTGTGATAAAATTATAGGAATGTAAGCTTTCACGTCTGGCCTCAATATTTTTATTGATTTCCTGATTGGTTGACTGGTTATTATTATTACAAGGAAAATTCACAATATTTAAAGCCCGACTTGATATTATTCAGGTAAATGATAAAAAATAGTGGCCCTAAGTGTGACCCCTGGGGTACCCATGGTAAAACATTTAATTTTTCAGAATGGAAAGCTTGAACACTTAGAATTGTGACCTATTTTTTAAATAAGAATATATCCATCTCAATAGGTTTCCATACACACCTCAGCAAGCTAATCGAGAAGGAGGTTGTAAATACAATTGCAATCCTACCATGTATAACTAACATATCGCTAATAACCTTGTGGTTTGTGGTTGATGCGATTTTATTAAATAAAGAATGAATAACTATCGACTAAAATTAATTCAAATCAAAGATGTTAGGATGCAAGGAAATGTTGAATTCCATATAATAAAAAAAAAAGAATGGGGACATATGAGTACAGGCACTTTTTTTTCTACAGTACATACCTTGTTACTTAGAAAGGTCCTGAATGACAAAATATAACATGTTGCTCCTATTGAGATTGGTGTGATTCAAAGTTCTTCAAGGTAGCCAGTTTGGGTTTTTTTCAGTATATGAAGCAACATCACGTTGTTATTTGTGGATAATCTGAAAAATATAAGGAAATACCTAGATATATAATCTGGGAAGTACATTGCATATCAAAATTTAAACTAGGCCAAACACTGCAACTATAAAAAGCAATTCTATATAGAACTTCAACAAAATATGTTTTGAAAAACTGATATTCTTACACGAAAGCAGTATATATTTCTATTGAAAACACTTCCCCAACAATAGAACAAAACTACGGTCTCTCAACGCACGTTTCGCTAACCAAGTTAGCATCCTCAGGAGATCATTGTGAAAGTGTTTTCAATAGATTCATTTTTCGCCAGTTTCTAGCACGAACTATCAAGCTAAGATGGCTTCCAGGTCAAGAGAATCAAATCTATACCGTAAGTACACAACAAAAACTAGGTTAATAGGCGCAGATACTTGGTTCTTAAAAACGTGTCTACGGAAATAAGTCTTTCCAAATTTTGTTCAGCCATAATGATCTCCTTTGTTCTGGTGTTGGAAAAGTGTTTTCAATAGATTCATTCCACGCCAGAGGTTCCAGCAGTATGAATTTCTTTGATTTCGTTGTGTATATTCATTCCTATTGTAGCCACCTGTAAGGGTCCCTTGTCCAGGGAAACGGACAGAAGATATAAGCTGACCATGGGGTGGTACAGTCGTTAACATCTTCCGAGGTTGACACTACCTTCATGACGAGGCAACATATCATCGTAGCGCAGAAGGAGGATCCAATCTTATAAACTACGAGAATGGATTGACTAAGGAGTGAGATCGGAATGGCAAGAGATTTTCAAGCACGGTCAGCAGAAAAAGGGTTATTTCCTCCAATGGGACTCCATGTGTATTCGAGATGACCTACTCACTCGAAGGAAATGGAAAAACCCGGGAGAAGAACCCAAAAATTCCAGATAATCCTTCCAAAGACGTGTATTCCGAATTTACTCGAACAGCTCCACGATGGTGGCACTCTAACGAGAGTGCGTGAGTGATACTATTGGGTCAATTGTTGCCTAGACGTGGAGGAATGGTTTAAGTGCTGTGACCTGTGCTCCTCGAAAAAGGGTCCAACGACAAGGCAAAGAGGAAGGCTGGAGAAGTACCTAAGTAGGTGCCCTTTCGAGAGAATCGCGGTTGACATTCTGTGGCCACTTTCTATGACCACATCCGGTAACAGGTCCCTTATGGTTATGATGGATCATTTTTCCAAATGGCCTGAAGTAGTAGCCCTACTCAACCAGGAGGCTAAAACGGTGGCAGAAGCCCTGCTCCAGAACGTAATTGCCAGACCGGGAGTACCCCAGGAGTTATACTCGGATGAATCGGTTTTGTAAAACTTAAAAAATGATGACCCTATATTCAGTTATTGTCTATGCAAATCTGCTTCTTGTTCAACAAAGCTTGTAGAATGAAGTTGCTCACGCCAACATGATATAAGAAATAAATCAAACCGTGTTGCTACAGCTAATAGGTTGAAAAGAACAGATAATATAGGAATTAAGCTATACAATGCCGTATCTGCCTAATTTCGTAGCTTGCCATTTAGAAGATTCGAAAACTTATTGAAGAAAATATTAACCAAACATCCTTTATATGAAATTGATCAATTTTTCGAAGTTATCCAAGAAGAAAGACACTTTTGTGGTCACCTCCCGAACTTTTACTCAATTTTGAATATACAGGGTGTCCCTGGACTTCCTCTTTTCCTCTCGGGAATGTATAGATGGGGTCAAAATAAAACCAGTACTTCATATAACTTTTTTTCCTAAAAGTCTTCGTAACCAAGTTACTGGCCCTCGAAGTTACAAAATGAAAAATGTTTTTCTTTGATAACTTTTCAAGTGAATATTCAAAATCATCCAAATTTTGGTAATTGACT
>NW_019289554.1:85943-255840 GCF_000500325.1 Leptinotarsa decemlineata
TTCAAAGTTTTGGGGTGTGGACCATCGGGGGTAGTCCGTTCCTGACTTTGTAGCAAAACAACTGACTCCTGCATGAAAGCTCATCGAAGGAATTCATTTGTTTAGTCAATTACCAAAATTTGGATGATTTTGAATATTCACTTGAAAAGTTATCAAAGAAAAACATTTTTCATTTTGTAACTTCGAGGGCCCGTAACTTGGTTACGAAGACTTTTAGGAAAAAAAGTTATATGAAGTACTGGTGATATTTTGACCCCATCTATACATTCCCGAGAGGAAAAGAGGAAGTCCAGGGACACCCTGTATATAATACGTTAGCCATGTGTTTATAATTTGTAAAAGCTCATGGCTTTACATTTTAGTCAAGTCTTATAAGATTGGAATTTTATCTTGTTAACTTGTATATATTTTTTTGTGAATCTAATTTATCTACAAGCATTTTTTTGAAACTATATTGACAAATCTTACCCTCTCAAACCTATTTTAGAAATTGTATTGACATGTCTAAAAACTGTGTGTTTCTTGAGACTAATAAAAATTATTATTATTATAAACCCACGGGGAAAACGCAACAATATGAAGGCATACAGCAACACTCTATTTGTGAAAGATTCATTCAACTCAGTCAATATATAAAAAAAATCGACAATTACTACCGATTTATTAAGGAGACTAATGAATAACCATGCAGAGTTGTTACAGCTTCTTATTACCTAAATTTATTTTTTAATTGTCGTTACAGCACCATTGTTGTTAGAAAATTTTTGAATGTTTAGTTCAATCCTAAATGTTGTATAGAATTTTTGAGAAATATATGAATAATGCTTTATATCCTAAGAAATAAAAGTACTCAGTGAAGATATGAATTTCTCAGGTTATTCCTCTGGTAATTTTCAAGAAATGTTGGTACTCCACAGTTTTTTGTTTCAGTTGATGAAAGAAAAAGTAAGCATGAGTAGAAATCGAGAAAGGGATCGCATTGCCAGACAGGTAAACTCCCTAGCACTCCCTATATTTTTTTTTGTAATTATTATATCATTTTCAGCCTCTATTAGATAATAGCCCGGTGAGAATCACCAACTCTCACAGCTCTACAAAGTATTCAAAGCTGGAGAATGATCTAGACAGTCCGCAGCGGCAGTTTTTGAATGAAACTCTCAATCAGCAGCAGTACCTGACCAAGCAGCAGGAAGAACACTTGGAAGCGATTGGTGATTCATTGGGATCGTTGAAGACAGTTTCGAGGCATATAAGAGTTGAGTTAGATGAACAAGCAGGGTTAGTATAAAATGTTTTTCAGTCAACAACTACTGAAACATTTCTTACGTTCTTTTGAAGAAAACAAAACAGTATTTCACCCTCGATTCAAAACCTTACCAGATGAAATTTCAACATTTTTTATACCTCCCATTTCAAAGTGGACCGCAAATCAAATATAAATGATGAATCAACATATTCAATTATTGATAACTGCCAGTTACGTTCAAAAAGCTCGATAGTTACTGATACATTTGTTTTTTAGAGGTTTTTAAAGTCTCTTGGTATATTAGTTAGGCAATATGAGATGAAAAACTTAGTTTGAATAATTTTTGCAGGAGGTTAAAGGATTGCAACCCCGAGAAAATAAGTATATCCTTAAATTTAGTTAGTTAAGTCAATCTCCAAGTTCAAAATTCAGAGTTTATTTCGATCTCAATAACTTTTAACTCAAAGATACATCTTTCAGTTCCCTCTCCAGATGTTCTGGTTCACATATTCTCCCAGCCCGTTCCGTGAGAGTGGAGATGAGTCCTATCTTTTGGCTAGGATGGTGGTTCGATAGTGCGTGCAAGTATCTATCTGTGTGTGAGTTTTCGATACACTTTGTGGGTTAGTCTGGTACCACGTCGTACTATTAGTACATCTAAGAAAGCTATCCGTTGGTCTTGCTCAGTCTCCATGGTGAATTCTATTCTCGGGTGTTGGGCGTTCAAGTGGTTTAGGAAACGGTTCAGGGCGTCTCTTCCATGTTTCCAGATGACGAAGGTGTCATCCACATAACGTAGTCACAAGGTCGGCTTCAATTCAAAAGTGTCTATCGCCTTCCTTTCAAACGTTCTATGAAATAATTTACTATTACTGGGCTAAGTGGACCCCCCATCGCAACGCCATCTAGTTGCTGATAGAAGTTTCCCCCTTCTTCCTGTGAGACATGCTCTAAAGAGTTCGACGACGTCATTCGGGAACACGTGGGCTAACCCCCTCAGAGAGTCTTCCAGTGGGACAACGATAAACAAAAACACCACATCGAATGGAATGGAACGGAAGAACTGTTCAAAAGCCAATAAAAAAAGTGTCAAATTCACTGTTAAGTGCGTAAATAATCATTTGCTTACATTTCTAAAAGGAAATTACTCTTCCACGTTAAACAAAATTCACTCACACTTGGTTACAACCACTGTTGAACATGTAAAACCATATGACATTACGAAAAGTATTGGAGACTGGGATTTATAGTATGTTGGACAAGCAAGTTGTAAAACTCTTTACAGGTACCTGGCAAGTGTATTGATTAATCCAGTCCACAGCAATAATAATTGAAAATCTCTTTATATGGTTATAAATACCTTCCAATATCAATCAAATCTTACTCATTCATTATTAGTTTCGATTGGCTCAATTCAACAAAGTACAAAAAATAAATCAGTTGTTGAAGAAGATCCTTGTCAGAAATGAAGTTCTTTCAACTTTTTTATACTTTTGTTGTAAAAAAACTGTCATTATATTATTTTTATCACTTTGTAGCAGAAAATGGGGATTTACTCGAGTGTCATTGAGACATATTAGGTTGCAAAGCTTAGATGATAAGAAGAAAAAAATGTTTTTTTGGGAAAGTTTTTGGCTTTCTACTACTCCATCTTGATACAAAAAAATGATGAGGGAATCTTCCAAAGAAAGGAAGGAAGTAATCAATTTGAAAATAAGTAACTCTATACATGGATGTGTAGATCATGCAAAGAAGTAACTTTCAGACACAAACTGAAAAAAAATCCTCCTGAAACAGCTACTTTCATATAAACATTGAATTACAAGAAAAAAATTCTTTTGAAAAAAATACTTTTATATGAACACTGAATTATACAAAAGATACTTTTCTCTACTCAGTTTGTATTTCAAACATTCGTTGTGGAATAAAAATCAGATATCATTCACATGAGTTCTACTTTAAATGAATGGTAACAAATTGCACTTACATGGAACACTGTCATCCTCACTGGTATACATTGATGTTTCGCCTTAAGACACTTGCCACAAGGCTCTTCGGTACCAATTTGGATAACATAGAAAATACACACAATTCATTCATGAATTACGATTTCAAATTTATTACTTTCTTTCTTTCTTTCTTTGGAAGATTCCCTCATCCTTTTTTTGTATCAAGATGAAGTAGTAGAAAGCCAAAAACTTTCTTTCCCAAAAATTAATTACTCTCAAAAATATAACCCTTTCAATTCAAAAAAATGTTATATAATATATACCTTTTCATCGGTGGGGGAAACGGCTATAGATTTTTAAATATGTAAAAAAAAAACTGTTGCATGAACATTCTCGAGCGCGTCAGATATTGATAGCATCAATGTCCTACGTATTTTAATAATGTTGGTATGTTGATATGATCGTTTGCATGATGTGGGTGGTTGTACGTAAGGGTTAAAAGTGAAAAGAAAAAAAATCAATCGAGCGCGTCAGATTTTCTAAGGGGGTGTTAAGTGCAACAAAAAAAGCTCTCATTCAATAATCTGACGATTACGATCTGACGCAAACTCGCGGCCATTATTATAATGTGCAAAAAAAATTCGCCATTTTGAAATAATCAAGCGCGTCAGATTAAGATATATATGGTTCATCTTTATGTTTTAGACGTGCTGTCTCATAATCTGACGATTATCTAGAGGGATTCACTTAATCTGACAAAAATAATATTTTTTTTAAATTGTTTTCAATTCATTGAACTTCTTTATTTGAAAAGCACATTAAATGGCATGCAAATAAATAAGTGTATGTTTTTTTAAGTAGAATACTTGTATTTATAAGATAATAATTTTTTTAAAATGCTCAAAAAAAATTTTTTTTATAATCAATTTATTAAATGATCATCTTCATCTTCATTACGAACGAGTCTCTGTGATCAGCTGTGATGGCGTCATGGCAACAGAATTCAGAGTGGGGACGGAGTAAGAGAAATAGATAGAGAAAAAGTGAAAGAGGAATAGAAACTCGGAGAGGGAAATATAGGTATCACACAGCTGCACGCATTAAACTTAATCGACGAATTTTTGTTATTTCGGTTTGCGGAAATCGTCAGATTATGTATTTTTCATTATCCTTGAATTATTTCCTTCGAAATAAAAAAGAAATTAGCTACGCTCAATAATGTCGAAAAGACGTTATTTTTTTTAAACTTTGCTGCCCTCCCCTTTCTTTACGTCACTCTCAAATTGTCAGATCACTGAAATATACACTTTTCAACATGTAACTAACTCACCCTACCTTAATCTGACGCGCTCGATAATTTCTGGTGGTCGATTTTTTTTACTAATCTGATTCTTTATCCTTCACGGGCGGCCTTATATATGGAGCTCATATTTGGTGGAGGTACTTAACCGGGTACAAGGTATATCATTCATCTTTATGTTTTAGACGTGCTGTCTCATAATCTGACGATTATCTAGAGGGATTCGCTTAATCTGACAAAAACAATATTTTTTTAATTTTTTTTTTCAAATTCATTGAACTTAATTGAAAAGCTCAGGAAATAGCATGCAAATAAATAAGTGTATGTTTTGTATTGTATTGTATTTATAAGAAAATAATTGTAAAAAAATGCCAAAAAAATTTAATTTCTAATAATCAGTTGATTAATTAATGAAGAAAAGGGATATGAAACTTTCTATGTTTTTTACCACATTTATTTGTAACTAACGTTACTGCAGTTTCGTCCTTTATAAGGATGAAACTGTAACGTTAGTTACAAATAAAAGTGGTAAAAAACATAGAAAGTTTAATTTCTCTTTTCTTTATTATGATTTCCTACCACGTAGTAACGGCTACATCCATCAATTAATTGATTAATTAATCATCATCTTCATCAGGAACGAGTCTCTGTGATCAGCTGTGATGGCGCCATGGCAACAGAATTCAGAGTGGGGACGGAGTGAGAGAGTAATAGATAGAGAAAAAGTGAATAGAGAATAGAGGAATAGAAACTCGGAGAGGGAAATATAGGTATCACACAGCTGCACGCATTGAACTTTATCGATGAATTTTTGTTATTTCGGCTTGCGGAAATCGTCGAATTATATATTTTTCGTTATCCTTGAATTATTTTCTTCAAAATAAAAAAAAATAGCTACCCTCGAGAATGTCGAAATGACGTTATTTTTTTTACAACTTTGCTGCCCTCCCCTTTCTTTACGTCACTCTCAAATTGTCAGATTACTGGAATATACACTTTTCAGCAGGTAATTAACTCACCCTACCTTAATCTGACGAGCTCGAGAATTTCTAATGATAAATTTTTTTTACTAATCTGATCCTTCATCCTTCACAGGCGGCCTCATATATGGGGTTTATATTTGGTGGAGGTACTCAACCGGGTACAAGGTATCCCTCTGTATATTAATCTGCCGCGCTTTAGTAAATCCCGAAATCCCCGCTTGGGCTCCCCTATTATTGCTTGTGTGCAAGGGAAATAAGAAACAAATTCGGAGTTGAAAAAACTTACATGTTATTACGTTTCAGAATGTTGGATGAATTTGGGACCGAACTTGAAAATACTGATTCCAAATTGGATTCTACAATGAAAAAGGTTGCCAAAGTCTTGCGATTATCCAATGGTGAGTCTAATTCATAGTAATAAAGGAACGTGCAGGGACAGATATGACAAATATATTTTTGAACTCAATAAAATCACCAAAAATATTGAATTTCTCAAAATCATCAACGTGGCAAGTTTAATAGTCAAACCTGAAAATTCAATTTAGTTTTGATTATAGTATTTTAATTTTTCATTATTCTCAATATTTGTGTTATTTTCTTAAAAGTTTTTGTGTATGAATGTATCAATAGTTGTTGATTTGTGTGTTGAATTTCAGGTGAAAAATACCTCGAAAAATCCTCGTATTTCAATCTGTCAAACTTCAAACGTTCTTTTAGACTGTTTCAAAAGTTTTGTCCGTTTTTATAAGTCTACTTCAGACTGTAATATCTCAGTGAATTCTTATTCAATTCAATTTAAATAAGTACTATTTGAATCAACGCACTTTTGCCAACTTAACACAAGTCGATTCATTCCGTCAGCATAAAAATTGTGGGATTCGGTGAAGTCGACGAAGGCCGTTTTCCCCCGGTCCTGATTGGCGAAGGTTCTACCGGTGAGAAAGTTGTCGAAGTATTTGAAAGGATATTAGTCGATTGGCGAGAGATCTGGGGAATATGGTGGCTGAGGCAGAACTTCGA
The DNA here is from genome assembly GCF_000500325.1 of Leptinotarsa decemlineata. Lineage (NCBI taxonomy): Eukaryota > Metazoa > Arthropoda > Insecta > Coleoptera > Chrysomelidae > Leptinotarsa > Leptinotarsa decemlineata. Next base: position 92,442 of record NW_019289554.1, read on the forward strand.
CGCTCAACTCGTTTAATTTTTGGACGGTGATTTGTGAAGCGTGCGGACGGGCGTTGTCGTGGAGCAGGATCGGACTCTTGACCAGTGCCGGCTGCTGCTGACGCAATTTTCGGTACACTTCGTCGATTTTCACACGAAAGAACTCTGCTGTAATGATTTGGCCTGGTTGGCCAGCCGCTGACCACCATACAGCAACCATAGCCTTTTTTGGTGGGTTTTAGCGTTTGGGAAGTGCCACCACTGTCCTGGATGTCTCCTGTTGTCGTAGAGCATCAAATTTTCATCACACGAGACGATCTGATCTAAATAAAAAGATCGTTTTGGTTGCGCAAAAGCAAAGAAGAACAGATCTTGAAACGTAACAAATCCTCGTCCTGGATTACTGTAGGTCGACCACTTCGGGGTTCATCTTCGAGGCAAAAATCTCTGGAACGAAATTTAGGAAAGCAACGCCGAACAGTGCGTTTATTATCACTATCATTGCCAAATGCCTTGTAAATTTTTCGGGCTATTTCAACAGTGCTTTGGTTCAATTTGAATTCGTAAGAAAAATTTTCCGAAAATCGGTCAACTATAGTAAAAATAAGAATAAAATTAAAATTTGAGAAAAAATCAACACATGACATTGAAATGAACAAAACTTTTGAAACAACTCAATGATGATAATAAACAACCTAATCCATATTTTTATTTCTAGATGGAAGACAGTGGACTGTCATATTCATTTTGGTAGTAGTTCTGATAATTGTGATATCTTTATTTTATATACTGTGATTATTTTTATCAGTCTTGTCAATTGCATTGTTAGTGAAAACGTCTGTTTATAAGTACAAATTAATTTTTTACCAATCACATTTTTTTAATGGCACATAATATCTTTTTTATGTTAATATTGTACTAGGTATTTTTTAACATAGGTATTATTTATTTATTTTTATTATATACAAATGAAACTAGAATGTTTAAAATAAATAACAATAGAAAATAGGACACATTAGTTTTGGGTGGAAATATGGAAACCTCGTTCATGAATTTGTATTCAAAGTTTCTGAATCATTTCAGATGGGATGTTTCCAATAGTTCTTTGAAAATTTTTAAATTTTTCTTATTTTTATCTTCATCCTACTGATTTTTTTCCTCTGCAGGAATGTCCTTAGATTTGTGGGTGATATAATTTTTCCTTGAATAATAATTAAAAAAAACTTTTCTCTTTAATTAATTTTTGATGTTACAACTTCTGTTCCATTATTAGCAAAATTGTGTCATGATTTTTTCCTCTCTTCGTCCTTTTTCACTTTTTTCTTAAATTTTTGTTCTGTAAAGGATTTTCTTTTTCCTATTTCCTTCATGAAACTATATTTTTCTTTTTCCATCTGATTGTTTTCTTGAACTCCATCAAATAACTATTCCTTTTCATATTTTATGCTTTTCCATATTTAATAGAACAATTTTGTTTATGTTTTGGTCGTTTTCCGGGTTTTGCTATGATCTTCTTTGGTTACAATCTGCAAACGTTTCAACTACGGCAATCATCTTCAGTGGAGTACTCTTCTTGATGTATCAACAGTTAATAAGTATCAACAGTTGATACCAAAACATTGACACCAGCCGTGAAAGTCTACAAGGTCTACTTTTTATATAACTTATAGAAAAAATATTGGCAAACTTCATCATATGATAGTGAATTATTATTTGTTTCTGTGAAGAGCAAACTTAGAATAGAATCCATATTTCTTCCCAAACCAATACACAATACCTTTTTCATCGACTGAACATGTAGGAGAATAAATTTCTTTGAAAAACTGATATCTTCGCATATAATTAATTCCAGTAGAAGTTTCAGGAATCAAATACATTAGAGACTAATCAATACTGATGGTAGTTTCAAAGATGTCATGAGAAAATATCTCTGCTAGTCTTCTGCTAGCTTTTTCAAAGCGAAGATATCATTTGTTAACAAAATACTGGTTAACCATAGTCAAGTAATTTCAATAACCTATCAAAAAAGCTGAAGCGGCTCCTAATGAAAGCTTAAAGTTGTTGCAGAAAAAATAATTTTAATTAATGGTACTGATTGTTAGGTTGTACATTTTGTTGTAATTTTTTGTGTTCATTTTCATGTGACTTCACCAGTTTTTTTGGTCTCTTCAACAAACGAAACCAACTTTTCCAAATCAAAAATCTTTGGATATTCCCAACGGAGTTTTTTTTTTAATTCTGTCAAGTTTTTGGGAATCATTGAGAAATTGTTATCATTAGTGTCATTTCATAATGTTGATAAACTGAAATTTGTTAGCCTTCAGGTCCAAAAAATGTTTCACCTTGAAACCTTTTAAAAAAAATCTGTTTAAAATTGGGTTTTCCAAAAAATATGCTCCAAATAAGATTTCTATATTTGAGACAAGGACCCAGGAAACTGTAACATGTGCCATAACACAATTACGAGTATAAATAGATATTTATTTTGCCATAAACTGGTTGAAGAATTATATAACTACAGGGTTTATCATAAGTTGTGTGATGGATATGGTTGATATTCGATAAAAATCCATGTACTGTTGAATTTTTTAGTTAATTATCAATTCCATCATCATCAGAAAAAATTCAATGCAGAAGAAGCATTCAAAGTCAATCCTGAATCAATTAATTTCCAAGCATTCCAAAAGAACGAGTTTCAAAATTTTCTCCTCCAATTGTAACACATCATGGTCGTTGGCCATCTCATTGAAAAACTACTATGCTCTTATACTCTTTTGAGGAATGTTCTGCCAGCTGACCGATATGAAATTTAGGAAAAGAACCATTTCAACTTATATATTCCCCTGATCTTTGTGACATTGAAGTTTTGCCTTCATTGTTTTTAACAATTGTTATTTACCCTGAAAACAAATAGAAAAAAAAGCCCGATTTGTTTTTGGGTTAATCAAAAGTAAGTCGGTAATCAATACCACTAAATTTCATATTTTGAAGCTGGAGAAACTTGGTTTGTGCTATGAGTTGTAATATCAATATTAAACTTACAAACTAGCGATTTACAATCAATTATACCGAGTTACATAAAAAGATTGGAAAGATTTACTCAGAAATCTCCAATAAAAAAAAAACAATGCTTTATCAAAACTTTCGTCACTTGATTTTTAGAAAAGCGAAGCAAGTTGAGGCTTGCATTCATAAACTTTTCATGAAGTATGACAGTTGCAGGGAAATCGTCCCTTATGATACACCCTGTATAAATAATAGATCAAATTTCATGAAGATAATTATTGAGGTGTTGGTGAAAATGTGAACGTTAATTTTTTGGAGAGTTCTTATGATCTGGTAGAATTACATTGTGTTGCCTCAAAGTATGTGACAAAAATCTGTTGAGGGTTTTCAGAGGATCATAATTTAGTGAAATTTCGGATAGGCTGCACCCGTTAAAAAAAAGAGTACTTACATCTTATTTCACCTTCGTTGACGTTTTTCAGTTCAATAATCAACATTTTTCCCATAAAAACTACAATTCACGGAGCTGTTTTCTGGCGATAAATCTCTCCATTTTACGTTTTTGAGGTTAATGTCATAGTTGGCATCACTTATCAAAATTTCAATTCCAAATCAAGTGTTTTGCCTCCATTATTGAAATTTTCAATTGTTTTTTGGTGCCATTTTATGTGGAGAATGGATTTAAGAAATGAATTAACATTAACGTATAGCAAAATGAACCAAGTCAGTATGAATTGCGGAATAATTTTGATAGTTCAATTTTGTACTATCACTATTATGCAGGATGTTGTCGGACCTCAAAGAGAATGGCCAAACCATAATATTCAGGTTTTGTTATGAAATACTTTCAAATATAGTGAAAGGGTAAAAATATGTCTGTTTTTCTATCTAAACAGAAACAGAGCTCCAATGCTTTTGTACAACTTTTCAGTTAGGATGAAAGCAATGTACCCCGTCTATAACTACTAAGAAACAACTATTGGTTAAACGATGGAAATAGTTTCGACAAATATAATTAAATTGTATATAAAAAATGGAACGGAGCCCTGAGGAACACCGTGAGTTATAGGCTCTAAGTTAGAAATGCTTCCATTCGAGCTAACACACTGCTTTCTATTTTTTAGATATGATTCAAAAAGTTTCAAAGGTTCCCCTATGATACCATAGCGCTGAAGCTATGGAAGTCAGTGACAGTTACCAACCGCTATTCCGAAATGTCACTAGTATATAACCTTAAAATGGAGTGATGTCACCAGAAAACGAATCCTTTGTTGAATCAAGATTTTATAGAAAAAAATGTTGATTATTGAACTGAGAAAGTGACAAAGAGGTGTGTAGGTGATCTGTTGAATAAATACTTGTTTTTGAATAGTTAGTATTGTACAAAGAGAAAGCTGAAAAGTTGCAATTTACGAAACTTTATAGGGCTGTAATTCTGGAAATTTCCCTGGTGCAAAGTCCAAATAATGTTTATTAACCAAGTCTTAGGTTCAACAGTATTTTTTTCGCCGAAAAGCAATACTTTTTTAAAAAACGACATTCCTTTTCATCCATTTTCTTCAAATTAACAAAAGTTGCTTCACTCAAAATGTTCTATCCCACAAACTAATGGTTTGGCTGTGGAATTTGTACACGTGTCATTTGAAGATTGGGGTTAACTAAAAATCAGATGGATTTCATACTAGTATCGTCATCTGTGTGTTAGTCTACGAACTTTTCAGACTACCTAATACTCCCCTGGCTGCAAAGCATGTTGCAGGAGGAGAGGGTGGATGAAAGAATGATTGAAGTGTATGTGGATGCTGGAGCAAGAATGGAAGACGGAAGAATAGGCATAGGCTGGGCGTATGAACAGAATGAGAATGAATGGGTATTGGGGAATGAAAAGATCCCCCTACAAAGCAGTGTGAATGAGACAGAACTGATAGCAATTGAGAGAGTGAGTGGAATATGGGATGTAAATGATGGTGTGTCAGTAATCAGTGATTCTGCTGTAGCTGTGGAACAAATGAAAGTAGGAAGAACGAAGAGCAAGAGTAGCGAGAATCCAACGAATTATTGAAGAAGGGAATGCAAGGGGAGCACGGACTAGAATAATCTGGGACAGAGGCCATGGGAACAACAATCCAGACAATGAAAAAAGCCCATGATGAGCCGGCAGACGAGATGGGCAAAGAAAATATTACCTGGGATATCAGGAAGATGGACAGTGAGAATGAGTAGAGGAAGAGAATCAAAGAATGCACCAGGAAGAGTGGCAGCGGAAATGGGAAGCTGGGACGACTGGGCGGCTGTCCTACAGGTATGACTAATTAAATCTGACGCATACGGCTGTCCAACTACTCGCGGTACATGGCAACTTCCCAGGATACCTTGTCAGGTTTGACCTGGGCCTGGATTTGCCGTTATGGGGAGCCTGAAACGGCAGAGTACGCGATTGAAAGATGCATGGACAGCGACAGGATTAGACGGAGCGACTGAAAAGAAGACATAGAACGAGAAAATGGAGAGGTCACATTAAGAGGAGAGAACGTAAGGAGGAACTGATGGATTCGATTTGTGAATGTAGTGAGGAACGAACGGGAAGGATAACTGGTAAGCTGCTAGCTCACCGCTGCTGATGGAGGGATGGCTGAACTGGGCGTTTGAGCAATAGTCCGGGAGAGGATACTAGGACTATAATAAAACATAAGGCATTAGTTAATGTGATCTATGCCTATATGGTAATCACTCATTTGTATTTATGTATATAGTTTATTTATGAATTATTATTTTTTATTAATTATTAGGTGACAATTAGGGGTACAAGTTTATTTTGAAGAAAAGGTAAAATTCGGAACGTGTTAGAACAAGGAATGCTAAATAAAGAAGGGTCTTCTCTACTCGTTGATTCCTCCCTTCGTGTGGCCGACGTTAGGCGCTTGATACCTGGAGGGGGGGAGTACGGGATTCCTTTGACAGTGGCAGCGCTAGATAGCGTGAAGGTGTCTAGTTGTACGGCCTTTGGACGAGGACAATATAGGCAATGACATTATTCAAGTGCAGCTTATCCAAAATTTCACCTATTCCTGAAATATAATTTTATGTTTTTGTCAAAAATTAATCTACAGACAAACTTTTAAACGTGATTTTGAACCATTTGTTGGTTTAACTTCTGCGGGAGCTCATAGACTATGCCTAATCCAAAATTTAATGATTGTCCTTGAATATCATTTGAGATGTTTAATTTTTAGTTATATGGTCGAATACTCATTCCCAATATAATTACTTGAAAAAACTAGGGAACCAATTCATCACTAACTAACTTTTTTAAATTAGAATTTTCGTTCAAGTTGACATGAACTGAATCTAAATGTAACTAGAAGTTGTTGCACTTTATTTTTTCAGAATACATGCATTGTGTCATGGATTAATTGGTGTTACCAGTGCAATATAGAAAAACTTGAGTTTGAGAGGTTGAGGTTTTTTCCGATTCTTATCCATAGACACAGTGTTTATCGTGTGTTGTGTAATTAGGTTTATGAAATTATATGAGAAATATGTAGTACTCTCCTTTATTGAACATGTAATCTATTAGATCCTGTTATTTATATTGAGAAATAAAAAATAAAAAACTTATTTATAGCAAGTGAAATTGTTTTTCCTTAATCAGAAAGTTCGATTTTATTAGATAAATGATTAATTCTGGAGAAACAGGTATTTTTCCTAAAAACGATTACGATACAATGATAAACTGAAAGGGGTATATTTTTAGGATAGATTGAAAGTTTTTTGCTTCCTACTTCCCTTTCTTTATACAAATAATGTGGAAATTTTCCGAACGAAGGAAGAAAGCAATTAATTCCAAAATAAACTATACAAATATCTGTAGATATCATGCAGAAAAGTCTAGACTTAGGTAATTATTTGAAATAGATTGCTTCTTTCCTTTCTTTGGAAGTAGAAAGCCATAACTTTTCCCAATCTCTCCTAAAATTATACCCCAGGAATTAACAAAGAAGCAGAAATCAAAACGATATCAATAAATACCTACTCTTGGGGTAAACGTTCTTTTTTTGACATAGTAATATATTAGTAGCAACAAAGTTTTTCAACCTTATATAGTTAATATTTGATATCTATGAACATTGTGAAATAATGGCTGAGTCATACACCAAATCTTTTACTTTAAGTTCTCACAATGTAAATCAATGGGAGCATTCATACACCACACTTTTACTACAAAAAATGATATATGCTCCCATTTATTTACATTATGACAAATTAATTAAAAAGTTTGGTTCATGAACCAGCCATAAGAACTTAGTTTAGATGGACATGTACATTCAGTATAATGATGGAAAGTTCTTCACAATGAAGAATAGTGTTGAGAAAATTCAATTTTGAAAGGTTGGTTTTGACTTACCTAAAAGTTCTTGATCAAAATCATTTTATCACTAATATTTTGGGCAAAATCATAAGTTACACCAAATAAAAAAATCACAAAATCTTTACAGTCGCACATTTTCTTAAAACAAATAGTATTCCAAACATGACACACACTCGAGATTCTGATTTGTCATGTTGATGACAATCAAGGCTCACTAGAAAAATTCAGTTACGTTTCAAAGTGCAAAATTGAGATTATTGAAAAAGCTTTTCAGAATGAAATAAAATACGTTATTCATAACTGAATAGATATTAGAAAAAATAATTGATCTAGGACTAGGATCAAGTAAGTTATTGTCTTATACAAAAATGTGAGTTGATATTTACCTTCGATTTCGCGTGTTGACGTAATTCCTTCTGTTGCAGATTAGTCACTACTGTTTGTAGACTGATCCACTGATCTGTCACATGCAAATTGTTTCTCACTTCCGAACTAAATTCAAAACAGTGATAACTTAGAACTAACCATACCTATATAGAACTGACCAGTGACCTGTCATTATCACAGCAAGTATCAAAACATATATACATAGTGAAGTGTATGGTTTTCCTAAAAAAACGTTCCATGACTAAATATACAGAATATTTTATATTTGTTTGTTTGCTGAGAAATTTTCAGCTGTTTTACTTTGTTCAAATAGGTATCTTTGTAAGTTGAAATTATTCAATAAAGTTTTCCAGCAAGTAAATGATATTTGTTCTTCTTGTGAAAGTGTACTATCTATGATTAATTAGTACTTTATTCTGATGAAGGATTTCAAAAATTGCAGCGTTTGTTAAAACTTAGGTTAGATAAAGATGCATAGAAATATTATTTATGCATCTTCAATTAGATTATCTATCCAAAAACAAAGAACAAGTAACGTTTTTCCCTTTCAGTTTCAATGACAATTTTCAGGTGGTCTAGCTTGGTTACAATTGTAACTAATAAATATAATTTATTCAAAAAGCTGTAAAAGTGAAGTAGGCTGGTTTCACTTGCTTGCACCAAAGGCGTACTCCAGATCTAAACTAGGGGTTTGTTTCTTATTTATTTTAACAGTTCGAAAATATTATTGGACACTGACAATAAACAAATTGCTAATAAAACGCTCCAGCTTCGCACGTGTGAAATTAAGAGTTGTAATTTCATTGTGAAACAGCTTAAGTCCTGTTATCACAGAATTTCTTTATGTATAAAAGCTTTTCGTTCGCCCGAATGACGGGATATATAACCAATTTCCCACGTAGATGCCGATCCCTTGGTATATCTAGATGAAAAGTAATAATAATAGCAATATTTATTCAACAATAGAAATATAATAATGACAGCAATTGCTCGAATATCAAAAGGTAATGATTTAATATAGAAACATAAATATATATATAAGTTAAGGCATATGCTAAATATGAATAAATGAAAGGACAAAACCACGAACGAAGAATCCTTGAATGTGGTGAATTTCATCATATATTTTATTTTTCAGTGTTTATAACACAAATGTTTCTGTCACTAAGTATGTAATACCTGAATTATTAACTACAGGAAGCAAAACAGGGAAACAATAAAAATAAATACAGGTCGTTTTTTATCTGTTCCCACTATTGCTGTCTCGAAAACGATAAGACCTAGAAGGTCGGTTAAATTGAACAAAAGTTTCCTAGTGTGTGGGACTAGAATAATCTCTTTTGAGATACTGAATATCAGTGGCTATTTTTGAAATATTCTCAAAAAGATAGAACCTCATATCTCAGAACTCAAAAAGATTGGTACGTCATCTCCACACATCTTTTGAAAATTCACTGTAAAGTAGGTACGTGAATAATCATTTCGATTTGTGTGAATTTGTGAGAGAAATACAATGAATTTTTTTAATGACGAGAAAGTTGATATGCTGTTCGTATACGCGAGATGTTTGAAAAATAGATCTCTGGCTATCTATGTAAAATTGTTCCCTGAGAAACGTCAGCCATCTCAAATATTATATTTTCATCACATCGAGAGGAGTTTACGGAATCATGGTTCATTTAAAAACCCTCGAGTAAGAGTTGTACAGTAACTAATAGGGGTGGCGATACTGAAATTGACGTTTTGGGTAAGTTCAGAAGACATTCTCAGTGATAATAAAAAATGATATTTATTCAATTCAGAATTTGTGGAATACCGAAAAACTGAGAACAAAGAAGTATCACTGAGAGAGATTGCAAATCATAGTGCTATATCGACTAAAAGAAATAAATTTAGACCCTACAAAGTCAGAAAAATCCTCCATTTGCATTAAACGGACTATGATAGGAAAAAAATATTTTGTAGATGGCTACTTGGATAACATCGTTAGGATAATGAAATCTGTGATAAAATGTTATGGTGTGATAAGACTAGATTCACCAATAAGTTTTTAACATAAATATCAATCACTGCCTGCGACAAAAAAACCCTTCCTACATATTTTCAAAAGAGATTTGAGGTTAATGTTTGGTTTGGTGTGCTGGACACCAAGATTATAGGTCTCTACTTTGTGAGACACCTTCGAGGAAGGAATTATATTTGGAATTTGTCGGAGACTCCAGTTGAGTTGTTGGAAGATTTGCCTATGAATATTCTGAGAAAATATTAGTATTTTCAACATGATGGAGATGAGCCACACCGCAGAATTACCAGATTTTCGTATTTGCTGAGATTTTCTCAATACGACTATGCCAGGACGATGGATAAGAAACAATGGTTCTATTAAATGACTACCACGTTTTCCTGACCTGACCCTTCTGGACTGCGGATATTATGTGTTCGAGGAACAATGGACGGCAATTTGAACATTTGATGAGATATCGTGGACAACGTAGATGGTTAGGATTATTTTTACATTGATTTTCCATACTGAAATGAAGGAATTATGAGCCTTCCATGTGTTCGTGCACCAAAAGTCCGATGATATCTGCTGTCGACTGTGCCAATTCAGTCGCTGAAAAATATAATCCTCGAGGTCCCGCTTTACAGAGCGTTAACGGTAGACGAAGCAATTTCGCATCTATAAATAAATTGCTGATTCATAAGCATAAATGACATTATCCATTTGTTTTTAGACGGTCAATGCACCGCTCGGATTTTCGAATTCAGGGTCGTATTACTGAAGGAATAAAGGGACAGTTTTCATTATTTTTGAGGTACCATATCACAGAGAATGACAGAAACATAATCTTTCCAAGCATTTTTAAAATAAAGCGTCGGTTGCTGTAGTTAATGACCGACTTTGTCAATAAGATACTAATCTTCCGACAATAAAGCATGTGTTGATTGATTGATATGCACTTTTCAGTGAGAGGCATTACGAAACATCAATTCAGAAATATAATCTTGTGGAAAAGTTGAAAGGAGGGATCACGATCTGTTGGAGGAATCTAGACGTGAGACGTGTGTGGCCAATGTAAAGTATTTTCACTAAGACTTGTTTCCTGCGAGTCAGATTTTTTGAAAGTCTACAGTCTACACGGCTTGATGAGGAGTTTTTGAGTTTTTAAATTTTTCTCTAATTAAATTCTAATCCTGCTGTCAAAGATCATTAATTTATGGTTTTAAGAATGGCTTTATATCTTCAGAGGCATAATCTCAGCTTCATCGATATCTGCTTCAGTTGCAAGTCGAGCAGCTCGACTGGTATAATCATTTTCATTTGTTCCTATTCCTATATATCTACCAAGGTTTTCAAAAATCACTAATAGTGTGAAGAGTGGCCAGAATTATTATTTGCGTTACTGGATCTGCCAAAAATATGTGAGTTAGGATTCAAACAGCGCTCAGAGAGTTTATGCATATTATGAAGTGTTCTCTATCTCCAAGTAACGCAGGGCTTGTCATATTCAATACAATTCGGCAGTGTGACACTAGGAATCTGTCTAACTAGGTGTGTAAAAAGCAGAGCCTACTCCAGAGCTCGTAACCTCATATGTTTCGAGATGAACTCTTGGGAGATTTCTTGAAATTTTTCACAAACCTAATATCATTATTATGTTTTTAATAGATCCAGTCTCAAGTCTCGAACCATAGCCGAAATGCCCACAGTTTGTTATTTGTGAAAACAACCATTTTGTTAGTATAAACTGATTGAAATCGTAGAAACTCTTCAACTAACAACATACGAACATTGTAAACTGTCAAACGATAGTAATACGTCATCAATCGGTCTCAAAATTTAAGAAATTGTCGAAGACTCACGTTTGTATAGCTATCTTGTTGGAAGTACCGAGTGCAACTCATTATTCAAACAAGAGCTCTCGTTGATTGAAAGTAAATGTTAACTGCTTTGAGTATTACTGGAGTTTTTTCCCCAACACCAAATTGTTATTGATCAACGGAAGATCAAGCTATTTACAGTTTGACCTTCCTCTTGAAGATGATCACTTGGTGATCGAAACATGTGTCGAGGTGTTAAAAAACCGGTTTGGTGTTGGAATAGAACTCCAGTAATATTCATTACTACACCAAAGTTCCAAACAGTATATCAAAAGTTGACTGCTTTGTCTTGCTTTTTCACTTGAAGAAAAAAAAAAGAAATCATGTTTCCATAACATATTAGTGTGATCAAAAGGTTTGTAGGTACCGTGGGTATTGATAGATGTACTCGTATATGTCCTCAGGCAACTCACAAATCGTCGAACTACAGGCGTTTGGGTTTTTTGTATATACACTTGAGATAATGCATCATTACATATTCAAAATCAGTATAAAGGCTAGTTCATGTTGGAACGAACATCGCATAAAAAGTGCGATTTAAAATGGTGTCGTGTTTATCGTAAAAAAGTTGAAAAAATTGACCTTTTTTGCGATTTCCGCAAAATGTTATACGTCAACATACCAAAGTAGTTATATTGCTTTGATTCTCGTTTTTTAGGCCCATACATCGAAATTGAATCCGAAATGGACCAATCTTGTGGCTGAAATAAATGGGAATTAGTGATCCAGAGAAATATTTCAACTATTTCAGGCTCACTCTCTCATTATTCAATAAATAAATGAATTTGGTTGGCCCCTCATTAAAGAAAACTCATTTTGCAAAAGAACCCCTCGCCCCTGCAGGCAGAAACGTTAATATAAGTGGTTTGAGGACACGCTTCTATTAAACAAAACTTGAGAAAATTGTTAGTCCTATATTCTGATATGATGGGGTCTGGTCTTAAAAGTCGTAATTCGTATGAGTCGTATGTCATCATTCAGGTGCATGTAATAAAATTTAAAATTCAACAATGAAATCCCTAGATATTGCCGCTTCAACATGAACAGGGAATTTTGACAATTGAGGAAAATTTGTGGAACCGCAAAAATTTTATCGCAATCGTTCTAATATGAACTCGCCTTAATCCCTATAACCAACGACGTCGTAATATAGACTGGCCTTTGAAAAGAGACCATTGACTCCAACAACTAAAAAAGAAGAAGAAATTCAGATACAACGTGTCACGATATTTTACGTGTTACATATTTTTACCATGAACATTTTGTGATCTGATTTTTCAAATGATCCTGTGACGCAAAAAAGAGTACATAAATAATATAATAAATAGAGAAGAGCCCGGTCTATCAAATGTTATACCTCTTTTAAATACCATGTAAAACAATGGATGAACACTACAGATAGAAACATATTTAATAACCTTATAAACCTAAAGTTTTAACAATAAACAGATACACTCCAAATCACCCAAATACCGGACTATGACAACCCACCTATCAAAATAAGACACCAAAACCTTAACTTGACAATAATAATTGAAAAAAAATATGAAATTAGTTTACCTGTGTTAATATTTAAATATATAATTGTTCTAATATTACTGTTAATGTATTACTGTTGTATCCTATACTATATAAATATTACCATCTATATCACGCACAAGCTTTAAAGCTTCAGTGATGTTTCATGCCTATTTTCAAAATTGGATAGTCTTTTTTTGTATTTTCCTATTTTTGAAAATAAACTTTATCATTATTATTATTAAATCTATCAACCACATTGCGAATAGGCGAAGCGCGCGGTAGGTATTTTGCCCGAACAGAACACCCATATCCGTCCATGGTAATTTGGTAAAACAGACTGAATAAATGACAACTAATTTGACAGATGACAGATGTAACATCAACAAGATGGCCGTTAATAATTGCCAAAATTCGGAAGTCCCTGTTGACAGACCCTATAAAAAGATCCATTGACGGCAATTTAAATGATCATTATCATCACAGTATTTTAAACCAAAGATCATCTTCACTTTTTGCGCAGACGATCTGGAAAATCAAATAAATATTGAGAGATGGAAAAAGGCAACTATTCAAAACATTTGTAACTGGCAAGCGTCAAGGTGCACATTCCAAATATTTCCCTGCGAAAGATAAACGAATTCGTTGTATACGTTGCCGTCTGGCGGGAGGCTTTTGCTCCCGAAGATGTTTTAACAAATGCTGTTTACATGGCAGAATTCTCAGAACATAATAAATTAATTTCATATGCATGTGATGCCACAGCTTGCCGGGTCGTAATTAATGGTTTCGAAGTCTTACGAAAAGAAACATTCGGTGCAGATAATCGCATTCGATGAACGAAGACGAATGAAAAGAGTTACCCAACATCTGATCATAAGTCATATTTCTCGGAGTCGCTGTTTATGATCGAGGGAGTAACTCTTGCACAGCGTCGGTACCATTTTCAATTAGCCATACTTTCAATTCTGATTCTCAGATCAATATTCCCCTGTTGTGTGTTTTTGAAATTTGATACTTTTTCACTACTCAATTGACTCCTGAGAGAAAAACAAGCAATAGCAATGGAGTACAAACTTTCGATCAAAGATAACACTTCATTTTAAGATATTCACTGGACACTTTCCAGAACCTCAACAATCGCAAGACGTGATTTATTTTCAATTCGTGGATCATATGACCTTCTACCAACGTAATGACTAATAATTTTACATGAAATCATTTTAAAACTAATAAAAAATTCTTAATCATCTCATAAGAAAATATTACTACAGTCATCAAATGGACGTGATAAACTAACATTTTCTACATTGGAAAATAGATTCAGAAGAGGTGAAAAATTCAATTCTATAAGGTGATTCAGTGAACTTTTTGAATCCCTTAATCATCCTAAAATATTGAGTTTCAAACAATTCTCCTTGAAATGTAATACTCCAAATTTGTGGTTGACTCATGACTCTCCGTCAGAAGATGCTTTGAAAATGTAGAATTGATCTTTACTTTCATACTTCTGTGATCTTTGAATCTTTGGAAACAAGTTCCCCCTGTTTGGCCAATATATAGTTTTGGGTGAGAGCCACAAGTCAACTTATATACTCCTGATCTATCCGACACAATCGATAAGTTTCGACTTCCATTAACATATATAAACATTACCAACACGCAGATCGGGAAAGTCTAGTTGAAAGTGCGGTACGAAGTGATCTGATGAGACGATAGATATTTGAAGTGTCAGTTGAAATGTTTGTGTTGTATTGTCAGTGTGGCAGCGAAATGAAGTTAACTTTAATTGTTCAGTGTAGTCAATTATTCTCTAATCCACATTTGGTGTCAGAAGTGGAATAATTGAGATGAATTTTTTGTTTTATAGTGAAAACAAGAAGTATTGATTACGAAAATGTGCGAGGTTTCGCAAGCGGGTCTGGCAGAGAATGAAAATTGCCAGAATCGAGGAAGAAGTCTCTCTACAGCGTGCTGTAGAGCTGTCTGAGCTTGTTGTCTGAAGAAAAACTATGCAAGGCCACCCGCTTCACAAAGAAAGAGAACGATGTTTGTGTCAAACGGATTTAGTTCAACATCGGTTCGATACTGGCGATGCCAAGCCCATACGCTAACCACCGAGAAGACTTCCCTTCGCAAAGCAGGACGAAGCTTTATCCATCGTTAAGGACATGTTGGGGGAAGGAGTAATTGAGGAATCAGACAGCCCCTAGTAGTCACCTGTTTTGTTGGTGAATAAGAAAGATGGATCGACGAGATTCTGCATAGACTACACGAGGCTTAATGATGTCACCTGGAAGGACAATTACCCTCTTTCCAGTATAGATGACACCCTGAACATCTTGGCTGAATTCAGATGGTTCTCAACATTAGATCTTGGATCTAATGCGGATATTGGTTGGTGGCGTTTGCTCCAACGATAAAGAGAAGACTGCCTTTTGCACCGGCAATTTGAGTTTATGCCATTTGGATTACGCAATGCTCCTGCAATGTTTGAACCCTTGATAGAGTTGGTGCTTAGATGACTTACCTCTAAAACATGCTTGGTGTATCTTGATGACATTATAGTGACCAACAACATAGAATAGGAGGAGTACTTTCTCAGATATAGATATAGGCTATTTTAGTAAGTCCCTGGGAAGATCCGAAAGAAATTACTGCTTCACGAGGAAATAGCTTCTCGCAGTGGTCAAAGCGGTGAATCACTACAACTCCTTTTTATACAGCCGTAAATTCTTGATCACATCAGACCCTTCAGCGCTTCGGTGGCTGTTCATCTTCGAAATACCAGAAGGACAAACAGCCACTGTTTCATCGACAATCTAGTTCAGCTCAACAATGTCAGAACCAGACCTTTCGATTGTATCAAATCATATCTATACTGGAGAATTATTTATATACCACTTCAACTGAAGAATTTACAAATTTCACCATTAGTGGATTTGGGTTATATCCTTTTTAAATTTTTATTCATAATATTCTCACAGTGAAATCGACAAATTTTTATTTTAAACAATGAAAATTTATTTGAAATAGTTTTATATAAGATGAATCGCTTGATTCTAGTATATTCTCAGGAGATGTAGCAAAGTTTCATAGTAACTGCACTGAAAAATATTGAATAGATATTTGAAAAAAATACTACATGATTTTCTCACCTTCAAATAACAAATAACTTAAGTAAAGTAAATTTACAGATTTTGTAAATTATGCATGTACTCAGCTGCTAGTGGATATCTTCAGTTGACGATCTTGAACATCATTGCCTATTGTCAATAGAAAATTAAATGGTCACTTCAACTTGAATTTCTTCTATCAATTTGCCATCAGTGCTTGTGGGTACATTGAAACCTGCACTGAAACCACAAGATATTAATGAAAATAAGTGAAAAAATAAAATACTTTTGTTATTTTGTTAAAATAAAAACTTGATATCTCTTAGAAACCTAAATACAAAGTGTTATATACTTTTTTTTGTTTTCCTTGAGTTTTACAACGGCACCTTGCGGCAATGGTCTTCAAAAATAGATATCACAGAACTCAAGATTGTAGAAATATGAAATATGAGTTATGTGATTTTGTTGTAGTTTTTAGTTAACTCCTTCCTCATTTTATATTTTTATGAAAGACTAAAAATCTGAACAAGTGGTTCAAAATGTAGACCGGTCATCACAACAATGAAAAGAGATGAAATTCACCATTCTCAAACCAAATTTATTCTCGCAAATAAGGATGTTTTCCCAACCCTCGAAAACCTACCACCCCATCAAATTATCTGATTTTCCCCGGAGTACAAATTCTGTTACGCCATAAAATCCATCCACCTCTTGAATGAAGATGTTCGGCGCATTACATTATCATAAAACAGGATTGGAGATCACGTCGAAAACCCAACGAGAACAACACGAGTCGGCTTAAATAGGTCACGGAAAAAATCAATACGGCGTTAAAAGAAAACGAGAAAAAAGGCGCGGGAGGAACAAACAGCCATTTCTCGCTCGTACTGCGAGAAAACACAACAAAGATGGACGCATTCGTGCCGGAATGTTTATTGGAGTGTTTCTTTTGTATCAGTAGCAATAAAGGCATCAAAACAGTTCATTCATCGGCTCTCAGGCAAATAGATAACTAAAACATCAAGTTGTGAAACTGGAGTGGAGTAAAAGAGTAATGAGATAACTTCTAGATGATCAGAGGCGGTGCCTGACATGATGGAACCGAGGAAGAACAAAGAATTGAGTTGAATATTCCTGTAAATTTTCAGATAATATATTCAATACTTTGCTAACATCGCGATGGATATTTACAGAGACGTTTTCTAAACTCAAACGGTTTTACATTTTCAGGACTTATAAAGTCGAAGTACATAACGCTCATCTGAGGAAATTGGTTTGTTTTGTTGCTTCTTATAGGAAGTTAAATCTTTGGCAGACCAGTTCTTGAACTAACTCTTCCGAGAATCTCTCTAATGTTGCTGTCGTGGTTTTTACTACTCAACTCTTTTCCAAATTAACAAGTCTTTACATCCTATTTAACTTACCAGTAGAGGTCGCTTGTTTCTTCTGTATTTATAAAATCGAAAATGAGTATTTCACCATAGATTCAACGACCACTGTGTATAGTAAATATTTCCTGTCTGTTTTCAGTCCCCATGTCTTTCATTAGGTTTCTGCTTCTTTAGAATTCACTTCCAGATTCATCTAGAATCTTTTGTATCACTGCCAGATATTCAGCTCATATATCTTCACCTCGATGTAGGTACGATGTAGGTAGGTAGATAATACTAGAATTGGTTTGGATGGACTTAAGTCGAGCCCTTCAGAATCTTGTCTTAATATTCCAATATTCTATGTCTATTATAGTTATTTAAAAACGTATGAATATATAAATTGTGACCCAGAAGAATTATTAACTCACCCATTACAATGGGTGAGCTCTAGAGGGCAAATATTTGCTACCCGTACCAATACTGTTTTATCGATACCAATCTACTTCATCTTGAAGCTTTCAGGTCATCATTGTCACGAGGCAAAATCAAGTAATCAATTCTGACGTGGAAAGCCTTCACACCAACGTTCTTGTTGACGAAGCACTTCAAATCATACAGAGGAAACTTTCCGAAGACGAGGACCTGGAAGACAGAACGAACTTACCTATGGAAGTAACCCTGGACTTACTAGGATGCTGTGTACGAAATATGCGATTTCCAACTGAAAGACGAATTCTTTACGCAAGATGAGGAACTGCCAATGTGATCGCCACTTTTACCAGTTACAGCCATCATGTATGGACTGGTTTGAAACTCTGGCCATTGAAGAAGCCCCTAGTCTGGTTGAGATACGTTGACGACACCTTCATAGGATGGATTCATGGGAATATAGATACTTTTCTAAAGCATACCAACAGCGTGAAACCTTTCATCACCTTCACAATGGAGAAGGAAGTCAGACAGATTTTTTAAACAGATTTTTTAGTCGTATTGGTGAAGAGGACCGACACTAAGTGGGAGACATCTGCATACCGAAAAACCCAGTTACACAGGACAGTATCACGAATCCAACCATCATCAATCTACAGAAAGAGGAATCATCAAGACTCTAGTGGATCGTGATTTCGGGCTCTGTAATACGAAGGAAGGTTTCCGTCATCGACGGAATGTTTACTCCAAAGTGATGGTGCAACTGATTTTGGCTAAAAGATAGGAAGATCCTCATAAGAAAGATAAGCCGTCACAAATAGTGCTTGTCCTTCTCTACATTAGAGGATTGTCGAAAAGAATAAGAAGAATTGGGTCCAATTACAACATCAGAACCTGCTTCAGTCTCGCGAAAACCAGGCCACTAAACGCGGACTGCGGTTCCAAGAATTACATTTACCGGATACCCTGTGAGTGCGGCAAATCCTACATCGGTGAAACTAAGATGCCATTGAAAGTCAGCATTGATGAGCACAGGAGAAACACACAGCGAAGAGAAACCATCAACCTTTATCAGAACTTCATATCTAGTTGACATAATATATGTGCGTCTCTATACTGGGATTGTATAGCCCAGCGGCATTATCTAGTGTCTAATCATGAAACCTTTGTTTGCAGGCACTGGTTTTAACTAGACTGATGAACTAGTCAATACCAAAAAAAAACACAAACCAAGAATATGTTATTTCCTTCATTGAAAATGACTTTCATGCAGTACTCGTGAAGCCAAATTTCCAAGTGAATAAAGTAATAGTCGATGTTGTCAGAACCCAACAAGGTCCCGACTTCACTCTCAACTTACTTTAAATTATCTGTCCCAACGCGCCCCCTGGCGGGAATTTCCCTGTCTGTGACGTCGCGCGTCGAGGTCCTGCCAGAAGTGAAAAGGACACTGAACGAGCAAAGAGATAGAGAAAGAAGGACGCTCTCGACAAATCGATTTAGCACAATGGGATAATTTCTCTCACATGTTTCCTACTATTCATCACTTCGGCGAAGACGGAACAGAAATTATTTCATACAGGATGATGGATTGTTGTAGTAATATTGTGACAGAAAGAAGAAAATGAACGAAAAGGACGTTTCAGACCGAATGGTGTAAAAAATACAGTGGGGTCCGATTTCATAATTTTTTCGGAACTTCTAAAGCGTATTAAAGTTACTTTTTGTGAACTTTTGGTCTTAGTATTTTAACGAAGTTGATAAATAATGATAGTTTTCAGGAATACAACTGGAACCACTACTATTCGGTTTACGTTTCGTCGAAGAATCTACGTGTGATTCACTTCATAGAAATTCTGCATTTCTTTAATATCCAACAAACAGACATCCTTGTAAGCTTTGACGTAGCATCCCTTTTCACAAATATCCCAGTATCCGAAACTTTGCCCCTTCTCAAAACAAAACATCAAATCCCACAAGATACGATCAACCTCATCAGCCACTGCATATCCAGCACATATTTCCGTTTCCAGGATAAATTCTATAAACAAGTCAAAGGCGCCCCAATGGGTCTCCTCTCTCTCCAGTCCCTGCAAACCTCTACATGTAGGACTTCGAAACCAGAGTCATTGACACGTCTCATCTCAAACCCACGTGTTGGCTCTGATACGTGGATGACGTCTTCGTCATTTGGCCCCATGGGTCTGAAGATCTTCATGCATTCCTGAACCACATCAACTCCTTACACCCCGACCTAAAGTTCACAATGGAAGTTGGAAATAATAACTCACTCCCTTTCCTGGACGTTCTCATCACAAAGTCCAACAACTTCTTGTCACACATGGTCTACCGATAACCTATCCATACTAACCGCTACCTCAACGCCAAGTCCCATCATCATCCTGCCCAGCTGAATTCCGTTCTGATTTTCCTGATACATCGTTCTATAAGACTCACTGACAACCAGAAAACTATACGAAGTAACAGCCGCCCTTCTTCAAAACGACTATTCCGTCTCCCAAATACAAAAATCCATCCAACGACAGCAAACACAAACCCCACCTCACGAGTTACCCGAGGAACAGACCAACCAGACAAAATATCCTACATCCATGGAGTCACTGACAAAGTGAGCCGAGTTTTGAAAAAACATAACGTAAAGACAGTATTCACAGCCAACAACTAAATCTCCTCTATGTTAAGAACACCCAAGGTCACGATACGCAATGAAGCACAGGGCATATACAAAATACCATGTTCAGACTAACGTAGAACTCACATCGGCCAGACCAATAGAAGAATTTCCAACAGAGCCTATGAACATGAACTAGCTGTTGGCAAATCAGATCCAGCATCATCTATCTTCAAATACCACCAGGAAACAGGCCACACAATAAGGTTCCAAAAAACCAAGACCATTGCTACGGAGAAAAATCTTCAGGCCAGGATAATTCGGGAAGCAATCGAAATTGAAAAACGCCCCAACCGCTTTAACAAGCGAGATGATTCGCAGAGACTACCACAAACATTGAGGGCATTGCTGTCACACAAGATACCTAGAAATAACTCAGGTACCCGGTCAGGCGAACCAGATACCTGCTACAACAACATAAATAGGGGCCCCGAACAACAGAGTAACCAGTGTGAACTTAAGAGTGGAACACAACAAGCATAGAGCTAGTAACGAAACTTGGGGACTTGGAGACTTAGGGACCTCGTTGCACAGAAGACGTTCCAAGATATCCTTTGCCCTTTGTCAAATGTGAGTTGATTCAAAGAGGATACTTTCTAGCTGAATTATCTTCTCTTTCTCTCTGAAATAACCATTTTCCATTCATACTGTATGAGTTGATATTCTGAAACTTTTAAAATAAGAAAGTGGTTTCACTAGATATATAAGATATATACAGATTTTGTTTTATTTTCAGAAGTGTTTCCTTCCAACTCTCCACACTTCTATCAGCAATGTTCCCATATCTCTCTCCCAGTACTCTATTTTTGTTTCGGGCGTATCGTTTCATCCACAGTAATTAATCAGCGCCAAAAGTCGGATTTTTTGCGCCTAAACTGCACCAGCAGAGCGATAAAAATGTTAATTCGAACACGTTTTTAGTCTAACTTGAGCAAACGCGGCACCTAATGCGCGAATAGCTTTCTCATGCTTAAATATTGATTTGATATGTGACAAACACGTTCTTTTGACATGCTTAGAACCTCTTTTATCTCTTTTACTTCAACTCGGCGGTCGTCTAGCACCATTTGGTGAACTTTGGCGATGTTTTCGTCGTTGTTGTTGCAGTTGCAGTTTTTGGACGTTCTGAACGTTCATCGTCTCCCAAGCTATTACGGCCACTTTTAAATCATCTGCCTAAAATTTCACTGTGATAGATGATGGTGCAGAGTTCCCATACACAGAATCCAACTCATCTATGATTGCCTTTCAAAAACAAATATTTAATGACAGCTCAATTTTCATAAAAACACTCACATCAATTCACTCAAAATGGCGAAAAATTGGTAAGTAACTGTCAACTGTGAAGAACGAAATTCACTAGTGGCCGGATAGTCTTAGTTGCTGAGGCCATTGAATCGAAAATAAAAAAAAAGAAGAAGAAGAAATACAATCGCTTTTATTTACAAGTGCTGCTATCTTCTTGTTGAGGTCGGAAACTTTATTAGAATCAAAAGAATGTAATTATTTTTTGAAAGTCACTCAATTCAAATTAACTACTAGAAAGTAATTTTTTTTAACAATAATTGTTTAATGCTGTAGAATTTATAGACAGTATAATTTAACAGAGACGGACTGGCTATCCGTTTTCCTCATTTATCGAAATAATCACTTCAATTTACATATAGATAGAGGTATTTTTCAACCTGAATGCATACATATTGCGTGTTGAAATTAATCAGAGATTGAGGAACTATCTGGCAACTCGATCCCCAATAGCAAAGCAATTATTATAAAATCAGCGATCAGGTTACATGGCAGCAAAAACATTCCGACATTTTTCTAAACTTCTTCCTCGTGAAGAAGAAAACTCCACATCGATAATTACAGCAATTTGTTTCGAATCCGGGATCTAGTTACGTAGGTATACGTATGATATGTTTACAGCGAATTTGCACGAACCGACAAGTAAATTTTAATAAGGCGAAAGAAGCAATAATTAGGATATGATCCTTCATGAGGCTTGTAATTAGCGACGTTAAGATCATTTGTCGAGATTTTTATAAACAATTTGCGTGTATTTGAACGATTTCTTGGATGTGTGTGCTAATTAGATAAAGATCGGCACACGATTTTTATCTTGACTGTAATTGTGGGATCATTACCAGGAAAATTATCCCCAGCCGGTTGTATAGAATGTTTAAAAAAGTTTGTTTTTACACATCAGTCATGCAGTCATAATTTCTAGATTGACTTCTTATACTTTTGGTGTTCTTTGAAAGAGCTGTTGTAAAATATCACCTGAAATCATTATTTCTTGCATTACGACAAGAACGGTTAGTTTCAAAAGTTCGTAGGCTAACATAGAAAAAAATTGTTGAGAAAATTCGGTTTTATTATTCAATATAGTTGCCTTTTAGAGCAATATAACAATTATAGCGGTCATGCAATTTTTCCATACAATTTTTATGGTACGTTGTCTCTATCTTCAAAATAGGCCTCAGTTTCGATATTTACTTCTTTCCAGCGAATATTCTTTTGAGGTTTTATAACAGAAAAAATGTCGCTGGAGGCAGATCTGGATAATAAGGTGGATGCGGAAGAGATTCGAAGCCCAATTCATGCAAATTTGGGACCGATTTTCCGCGATTTCGTCGTTCAACAACGTTATTCAATAGCCGCTGTTGATGGTAATTTCTTTTTCAAGATAGTCGCATCCCGAAATACTGATACTATAACTTAATAATCCTACAGTTGTAAAATTTGTACACGTGTCTTTTGAAGGTTAGGGTTAACTAAAAATTATATGGATTCAATACTAGTTACACCATCTGTGTGTTAGTCTACGAACTTTTCAGCTCCCATAATATTTGTCATTAATTAGGTACAGTCCGCTTATGTATTGACAACTTTCCGTAAGTAATTTGATTAATCGTATCTTAATTGTTCATAATTTATTCAATTATTTCTAGCATAGTTCCCTGAGAAAAACCGAGAATTGCAATGTGTGTATAGTTTTCCTGGATCTGAGTGTAACTTATGACTGTTTGGACCAGTCTCTCTAGTGAACCAACCTACAAAATCTTTCGCAACCTGGTGGCAAACACCCAAGGTTTTGCAAGCAAAGTTTTCCACAAAGAAGTATACCTCTGTAGGTCCTCTGTTGGTCATTACTTATGAAACAATTTTTGAAAACCTTCAAAAATACTAGCATTAAAATTTTTAATTATGCTAGTATTTGAATTCTATAACATTTTCTTGGAGTGAGCCAATACTAGGGGGAACATGAATTTGCACAAAATAAACTGAGTAACAAGCACTTTTCTCAATCACCAGAAATGCAATACTTTTCTCGACGCTCGTTCCACCAACCAAGTTGGTTTATCATTCAAAATCAACTCTCCCTTGGACAGACAGTCTTTGGAAATCTCAAACGTCTTCTTGCGAGGGAACGAGATATATTTTTCCTCAGCAATGGCATAACTACATCGCAT
Organism: Leptinotarsa decemlineata; assembly: GCF_000500325.1. Taxonomy (NCBI): domain Eukaryota; kingdom Metazoa; phylum Arthropoda; class Insecta; order Coleoptera; family Chrysomelidae; genus Leptinotarsa; species Leptinotarsa decemlineata. Next base: position 116,666 of record NW_019289554.1, read on the forward strand.
GCTGAATCGCAATGTATTATGCTAATTCATCTTTGATCAGATGCAAGATAATCAGTATGCGGTTGTGTTGCGGCGAAAAATTATCAAGTAAATAAGGCCGTATGACGTGGCTCACACTGCGCTAATGATGGATATTTCTGCTCATTTGAACGACATTCTGCCGTATTTAATTGATATAATGAGAGACCCGGAGGCCGGATCTATATTTGGAAAATGCTAGGAATTTCTACCAGTTTTCCTAGTCATCAGTTGAAGATATTGAAATAATATACCAATTAAAATACATGTTTACAGTTACTATTTTGAAACACAAATTTTTGTTGATGATTTCGATAATTGAATAAGAATACAAATGCAATCTTTGGTGCAATATTATTTCTGAATTAACTTGATTTTTCGTCTTCAGGAACGTAAAGTTCGGTTTAACATCAAAATATGTTAATATTAGGCACATATTGAGAATGAATATCATTCAGGCAATATGGAGGCATGTCTAGTATTTGTTTGAAAGTGTTCGACAATGTTTCATGGCGAATTTTATCAATTCAGACTTCCATTGTCCAATATCAAAATCTATGAAAAAACAAATTAAATTAGAATGATTAGCTAAAATATCAATTATATTAGGCAATAAGACAGGAAAAGAAAATTCAATAATACAATTCGTTTTATTATATTTTCATTTCATGTTTCATTGTCTAATATAATTTGATATTCCAGCTATTCTTTCTAATTTTATTTATTTTTTCATAGATTTCGAATCATATTAGACAATGGAAGTCCGAACTAATAAAATATCTAGTATTGCCAATTGCCATAGACCTAAAAATAACGATTCCTTTTGCATTAATAGTATTCTTTTGATGCACTCTTTAGAACCTTTGGTGTAGTAATGAATATTACTGTAGATTTTTTCCAACACCAAACCGTTATTTCAACACCTTGACACGTGTTTCGATCACCAAGTAATCATCCTCAAGCGGAAGTTAATCACTTGATATTGTGGATGAAAAGTAGATCTTCTGCAGGAGACGTGCAGGAGATCGAAGAGCGACTCAGGTACTTCTCAATGACGAAAATCCCCCATGGATGGTGGTCAGCGGCTGGTGTGACTCACTATAACTTTTTGCGACCGGGCTAAACCATCACAGTCCTGTTGTGAGAAAATCGACGTCAGTGGCAGCTGACACTGGACAAGATAAAGGGGTCTGATCCTATTACCCACAGACTTCTACCAACCGACTACCATCTTTCAAAGCATTTTGACAACTTTCCCACTGCCTAAACCTTCACCAATCAGGACAGTTCAAAGTAAACTCATAAAAGCGAACAAAACCTTTAAAACAACTTGATACTGCGCACAATCTATGAGCAATATCGGAGGACAGTGGGACGCACATGGGGTCTTTCACCCCGTATGGTCACCTGAATCTATACTGCAATAAGACCTATGTTAACGTACGGAGCCATTGCATGGGGACCGAAAGTTCTACAAGCAGAGGCCATCCAAAAATCATATCAAATACAGCGATTGGCTCGTTTAAACATCACAGGAGCCATGAGAACGACACCAACCGCGGCAATGGAATTAGTTACTGGTCTGACCCCTCTGGATCTGTACGACAAGGAGGTTGCGTTCATGACCATGTTACGATTGCACACGGCTGGTGTGATCCTCGCTGACGAGTCATCCTGATTTCATCCAGGTTTGGAGACCAGCTCCCCTACCCTTTTGGCTGATTATTGGCCTTGTGAGGGACCAATGGGTACACAACTGATAGATGACGGCATGAAGTCCTTAGACATCAGTGCCGCCCTTCACGGGATACCCCTACCTGGCTGGGGTGGGATGGATTAAAAAGTTATTCATCCTTTAACGGGGGACATGAGGGCCTCATTCGACAGAGTGTCGGGGCCTTCTATATCGGGAGGGGTCGTCTACAGCATAATCTGTGGCTTCCCTAACTAACGGGTTTTCATGAGTTTCCGTTTTTTCGAAAACTCTCTCATTCCTCGACTGAATGGACTGCCGAATGGAAGGCAGCTGCAAATCTCTGCGGATGGCTTCATTCCGCACGAACCAAGGAGCATTCACAATCATCCTAATTAACTTATTTTGCAACCTTTCCAAAATGGAAATGTTGGACGGAGCCGCTTGTCCCCAGACGCCTGAAGCGTACATGATGACAGGCTTGAACATCGTGTTGTAGATCGTGATTTTGTTCTTTAAACTCATTTTGGATTTTCTGTTGATCAGAGGGTACAGACTGGCTATCCGACCCTCGATCTTAGATTTAACGTACATAATGTGCGGGTTCCAAGTGAGCCTACGGTCTATTAAAAGGCCGAGGTACTTTACCCGCGCTTGCCAGTCAATTTCCCTTCCAGAGATTCTCACTTTTCTGGCCGGAGAAGATAGTAATCTTCCCATGGTTATCACCTGAGTCTTTTCCGGGTTTACTCGGATCTTCCAATCGAGGTACCAGCGCTCGAGGTCGTCCAATGCACGTTGCATGTAGACGACGCCGAGCTCCCGCCCCATGGAAGATGAGAGTAGAGCCGTGTCATCGGCGTAATGTGAACCTCGAAGTAGGAATGGGTCAATTCAAGCTGAGCCTATGGCGAGAAACGTTTACTGCGCAACCTCTGCCGCAGGCAGCTAGTGATGCAACTGAACCCAGGTTTGTGTTTAATAAACCCTACAAAATAAAAATAAAACAGAACACAGAGTCAGATGCTATAAATGCAAAAGGGATATATAAAGACGGTTCAGGATGTGGAGTTTATTCCAGATCATTAAGCCTAAGGATTAAGTGAGGAATGGAAAAATACCAGCGTAGTTCAAACAGAACTGACTTAACAAGGGCATTTGATACAGTCGAAAGGTCTTTCGTCTCAGAAAAACTAGAAAAATTGGGTATTCGTGGCTGCCTTAATGATTGGTTTCTCTCTTTCCTCGAAAACAGAAAGATCATAGTGAAAATTGATGATGTTTTTTTAAATGAATTTGATATGGATCTTGAAATCCCTCAGGGCAGTGTCTTAAATATCTAACTGAAGCAAAAGTTCTCATGTATGCAGACGATACATGCACAACAATACCAGATCACTCAAAACTCGCACTTTCAGAAAAACTTACCAGAACACTAAACCAATTCAAAGATTGGTGCTATTGTAATAGATTGGTGTTGAATGTTTCGAAAACGGTTTGCATTGAATACCATACAGCTCAAAAATTACCATCAGATTGCTCAATATTATTAAATAACACTTTAATCAGTACATCGAAGTCTGCAAAATTTCTCGGAACCATATTCGACTGTAATCTATCTTGGGAGGCACAAATTAGTAGTGTCTGTAAAAAAATGAATCGGTGTTTCTATCTATTGACTGTTTTGAAATCTATGCTAGATAGGGATACTATTTTTCGTATGCTTACTCTGTGATTTCCTATAGTATCATAGTATGGGGGCAAGGGCGTGATAACCAAAGGGTGTTTGTATTACAAAAAAAGAATATCACGATTAATTTTTGACCTACCTTATCAAACTTCATGTCGCGATGTATACAAAAACCAAAAAATTCTTACTGTTACTTCTATTTACTTATATAAATTACTGAGCCATATCTATCGAAACCGAAATAAACCGCCAAAAAATTCTGATATTCACAACCACAACACAAGCCATAAAAACGACTTGTTGCAAAAAAAATCGAACCACACTTTCCCCAAAAAATCACCTCTGATGATTGAAGCGCCTTACTTCAATAGGCTTCCTTGTAATTTAAAAAATAGTAACACGTAGGTTAAATTTGATTTGATGACTTCCTTTCTAGCAGTGTTAACTGTGTTCATAGTGATGTCTTGTATACTTATTTTTATGTGTCATTGAGTAATATTAGGGTTACATCCTCAACAATGTATTATGTCCATGTATGTATGTGTATATACCCTATTTTGTCAACCTAACCTGTAAACTAGTACTTTAGGAGTAACTTTTTTTTGTAGTAGGTGTGTGGGTTTTACACCTCACCAGACACGTCCAATCCATTGTATAAAAGGAAAACGGATTTAATAAAATTTGATTTGATTTTGATTTAATCTCAATCGCCACAAAAGAATTAACCAGGAAAGGAATTTCTGGCAGAAACATAACAATCTGCACTGATAGTAGACAAGCCCTATTAGCCTTGAACAGACAACCTGTTACCTCAGCTAGAGTGCCACCAAGATTAAGCCAAAGCCTTGGTGAAAAATAACATTATCCTGAGGTGGGTTAAAGGGCATGACAGGAGTAAAGGTAATCGCATAGCCGACTCTTTAGCTTAGGAAGCCGCCGGACTAAGAATGTTAGGACCCAATGCCACCTTGATGACTTCGACAATTGCGGAACTAGTCAAACGTCACATCCATGAGCAATCCCTAGAGAGATGGGATGGAATCAAAGGATGCAGTTTTGCCAGGATCACCCTCTGTTACCCTGGGAAGCTGGCGCCTAAGAAATATCTGGCGATGACCTGGAAAAACCTACGCTCAATAGTAGGATTTCTGACTGACCACTGTCAACCAAGGAAACACCTCCATATTATGGGACAAGTTGACACACCTCTATGCAGGATGTGTGAATAGGAGGGTGAAACTCTTAGGCATGTCTTGGCGATCACTTGGTGATCAAAACACGTGTCGAGGTGTTAAAAATAACGGTTTGGTGAAGGGAAAGAACCCAGTAATATTCATCAATTGGATAGGTAAAACTCAGGTAGGTACTTCAAATTGTAAAATATATATTGAAGATGTAGACTTAGTAAAGACACACCTGAAGAAGCTATTGTATATCGAAACACATGGTGCGTTTTTGTAAAACTATGCAGTGAATATCTCACAATAAAGTGTTCCTTGAATACGTTATGGATTTTTGTCAAGTATTTGCCGCTTCCATCACAGGCAACTTTTGAAAAATTAAAAGTATGCCCAGAACTCTTCTCGTTAATTTTTTATCAGAGTTTCGGCTCTCGAGGAACGACGCAAAGCTCCAAACTTTCCCGATAGATGCTCTTATCCAAGAGATGGCTATTGAAATTTTCAGCATGAAATATTTTCTCGTGAAAGGCATCTTATATTTTATCGTGACGGGTGGCCACGACGGCCTGGCACCATTAAAAGCGTTCTGTATCTTGCTCTCGGAAGAGTAACAATACTCATATTACGGCGATACACCCGTTTCTCTTATAGCCGATATAAAATTAATAACGTGTTTACTCGTTACCACCGTTTCATTTATAATAGCATGACTTGAGGAGGTAACTCGAGTGAAAAACGTGCCGTAATTGAGATGGATGAGTTTGAAAAGACGACGGACCACTTTCGAAAGTGACGAATCTGGTGTAACTGTCATGTTTTGATCAATAATTAACAGCACAACGGTTGAAAGACACACAATACTAAGAAGTGGACAAATTGAATAGAAGAACTGAACAAATTTAATAGGTTATTCATGGGCTTAGCTCAGATAAAGACAACCCCAGGTATTGAGCTGGACCCAATTGCGCCTGAATAGGAAGCAGCGGCCGATAAAGAAAGAAAAAGAAGAAGAAGAACAGCACAACGGTAGGAAGGTTCTAAGTCATCAACTGTCCAAATAGGACAGTTGATGACTTGATGTTGATTATCCCAAATATAATATGGCTATATGTTCTAATTAACTCACGGATCAGGGCATTTCAACCAAAAAGAACGCAGACCATCATGGGTGGAATAAAACAAGGCATCTATGTCATGCTGTCAGAAAAAAACAGATCATTTTAATAAATTGATGGATGTAGCCGTTACTACGTGGTAGAAGATCATCATGAAATGAAAACTTCCTATGTTTTTATAGGTTAGGTTAGGTTTTTTAAGGAAAAACACAAGCACTATAGAAAAATCCCTCTGAGGCGTTCTAAGAGCGGTGCCTGTGCGACAGTAGTGACAGTAGTGAATCGCTGGAGATTAAATCCATTTGAAAAATGTTCCCAAGAAGTTTATCCCGTACATGAAAACAATACTCCAAAGAAGGTCTGATCTGAGCTTTATAAAGCATCAAAAGTTGCTGAGATGTGTAGTTTTCTGGCTCGGAACAGTGTTCTAAGCTTTTGAGGAGCGGCTTAGCCTCCCCATAAAATTTGAGGCTAGTCATCGCAATAAACTAAAAGATTTTGACAGGTAATTATGATTATTTTTTTCTGAAAATGCTTGGGTATCATTACCTTACCATACATTTTTGAAATAAATACATAATATGCCCGAAAAAACACTATTACTCACTACGTAGTACGTACCACACTGTATCCTGCATCAACAAACCTCGAACGCACCGTCCATGAACGAATAACGAATAAACCATCAACCCGAAATAATAAATGCCATACGTTGCAAGGGAGCCAAGCCTCCGACCGTTTTAAAAAACACAAGCTCCGTGAGACCGATTCAACCAGCGACATACGTCCCGATTTGTAATTTTTGTTGCAGAAATTATAGCATTAGAGGAGGCTAGCCTCCAGTTGGTCTCCGTTAGTATACGACTGCGTTTGTTTTTTATTTAATTATTCGGACGGGATGCTGTGACGGACCGGGACTGAAAAATATTTCGGTAAATCGTTTCTTGATATTTGTTATTTGTCTATTATAGCAGTGCTTTTTGGTAATATTTTTAATGTGTTTTCTGTTTTCCTTCAATTTCAAGGTGTTTTCAGGTTTTCACTTTTCCATAAGTTTTCACAAAAATAATTAAAAAAAATAATGTATAGGGAGAAATGTGTATAAAATATGATTAAAACGTATCGTCATAAAATTCTTGCAAACTTTAATAGGGCCTCTCGCTAAGAAAATCTTTTGTAGATTTTCGAAATTCAGTACAGATTACTACGCATTTTAGGTAGTTTGGAAGATGATTATACATCTTGAGACCATTATACAATATAGAATTTTTAATTAAAGTAGTGTTTAGGTACGGGAAGACTTAAATTTAGGGTCTGGCTTGTGGTGTAATGAGAGACAATAGAGGGGAGTTCTGTTCTATGTTCATGCACTAAACAAACTGTTTCTAAAATGAATAGAGCATACAGTGATAAAATTTTGTTTGTTACCAACAAAAGCCTACAAGAATCTCGCCGCCTGGCTCTACAGAGAAATCTTAATGACCTTTTCTGCGGAATAAAAATCGACTCGAGTCGAGTTTGATTACTTACCCCCCAGAAAGGTATCCCATATCTTAGATGTGATTCTAGTAATGAATAATAGACAGTTTTATCTGCAGTTAGTCCTAGTTCGTTAAAGTTATTTTCACAGCATAACATCCAGATGAAAGTTTTTTGTTGAGAGATATTATGTGGTCCTCAAATTTCAATTTATTATCAATTAATAACCCAAGAAATTTGTTGCATGACGTGTTCTCAATCACATTCGAATTCGAAGCTAGAGGAATATTATCAAGAATGCAATTGAAGGATAAAACTTTAGTTTTTGAGACATTGAAAGCTAATAAATTTGCCTTACACCAATCTGAAAGTTTGGAAATATCGGAGCAAATGGCATTATATAGATCATTTGTGCTGGTATCGCGCCATAATCTTGTAGTGTCGTCGGCGAATAACGTAAATTTACCCTCCATATCAATGGTAGTCAAGTCATTGATATAGAGTAGAAATAGGGTAGGTCCCAGTACTGATCCTTGTGGTACTCCATTAGATATGTTAGAAACATTAGATAGTGTTGTATATTTAATCCTTTGACTTCTACCCGATAGATAAGAAGCAAACCATTTATGAGTAATACCTTGTATACCATAAAGACGAAGTTTCCTGAGGAGAATTTCGTGATTAACACAGTCGAATGCTTCAGAGAAATCGTAAAAGACTGCTGCTGTAATCTCCCGTCTATTAATGTTACTATACACTTCATATAAAAATGAAAATATGGCATCATGAGTATTTTTGTTTGACTGAAATCCAAATCTATCAATATAATTTGTTTTCATGTACCTTTTGATGATTTTGATGTTAATGTGAGGGTGGTATAAAGGCTCCAAGATAGTTCAATCTTTCATAGATATCATGTGATATACTTCCGTTATTTTTACTACCTTTAAAAATATTTTTTCATTATTATTAACATGTCATTGTGACCATTTGCTCATTGGTAACATGTGACAATTTTCTTTTCAATATTTTAAAATATTTTCTTCTCCATGTGAGTATCTTATACTTCATTATCTATATTAACTATTGTTCTGTGTTTTTTTATTGTAGAATTTTTATTAATTAACTGATGAAGAACCTATATAGGTTCGAAACATGTACTAATATCTGAAGGTATTATCGAGCTCACCGTTGAAAAATTATATAAAGTTCAGGCGTAGAAAAAATATTTGCATTATCAATTCTTTATTTTCATGAAAGAATAATAGTGATGACCTTCATCAAATAAAACACTCCAGATTGGAACTTTAATGATTTCGAAATAGCCGCAGCGTTAGGTATATACAACTTTGTAATTGAGTTCAGCGCTCCGAGTTCATGTCCCAAGAACTTACGATGTAAATATGTAATCAATATTAATAGCCTTCCATAATAATCAAAAACAATCTTTCAATTACTATCATTATCCCAATAAATTATGGTTCACGGAAAATAACAGTAATTTAAGTAAAATTGGAATTAAACTTTGGATAAAAATGGAAATACTACAGCTAGTAGGTATAACATTTTAACAAATTTGAGCATTTTCGATTTCATCAAAAGAAATTGCTCACCCAGTATACATAATATAATGTCTACTGCGTGTCTTGAGAAATATTATTTTGGTTCAACAAAACTGAAAATAAAATACCGACCTTTATTTAGCACTGTTTCAAATTATTAGCAAATATTCAAAATCTGTCGGAACTATTCAAATCATCTTCTAATAAGGAAAATCTCGAAAATGTTATAATGACATTGCTAAAGAGAGATGTTGATCAAAGATAAAACATCTCATCATTTATTTTAATTATGTGCGATATATTTCTACTGAATAATTGTATAATATTCACTACAGATATCGTTGACACCAACAATATTTCTGAAACGATTTGAACGTCAAGTAGGAATTCATTCATAAACACTCTCCAAAAAGATGTACGTTACACCTCGATCTATTTTTGGGACTCATTAACATCGAGCTGTCACAGTTTTTGTGTAATTTAAGTACAGTTACCCTAGTGTTAAAAATAAAAGTCCTTTGTGATATGAAACTCGAACCTTAGCTTCCATTTTTTGTTTTTTATTGGTTGATTTATGATATCCTCAAACATGCCTTCAACTTGTATCTGGTTTATTTTTATAGGAGAATTACAGTTACATATATTAAAATGATTTTACAGGGTATTTATGACTGTCACATTGTGGGATTCTTCATATTTCTACGGACCTTAAATTTTCAATAATAATTTCCAATTATTTTCTCATGATATTTTTTCAACAAAATGTTTTCATTGAAATTCAGTGCGATATTGAAGTTGGGCAGGAGCTTCCCAACATTTTCTCAAAATACACTCCTCAAAACAATTATGAGCTCGTAATTTTCTTCAACAGTGATAAAACCTATCATTTGTTATACTATTTCGAAATAATTTTTTATTGTGAATTGTGTATCCGTGAGAAAATTAAAGAACTACCAAAATCAAACTGAAAACCCTTCCATTATTGAAATTAAAGTAAACAAATAGTTGTTCTTGTGTTACAGTTAATGGCACAATATTTTGTGTTTCCTTCTCGAACAGAAATCATAGCTCGGATTCGCCGGGGCATGGTTCTTGTGAGCCCCTTGAGGTTTTCCCAGGCAAACACTCCCACTTTTCTCGAAGAGCGATTTCCAGCTCATCCAAAGTGGTAGATTGATTTTGACGCTTTCAAATGCTTATTCCCAGTTGACCCCAAAAATGTTCGATGTGAATCAGGTCCGGGCGCTAGCGGGCCAGCCCAAAGGGGTGATATTGTGGGCCGTCCCCTTGAAGCGTGGAGACGGCCCCATTGTGCATAAAAACAAAATTGTGCCCTCGTGCTTTTGCTTTGTGACGTATCTGGAAATCCATCATCTCATTAACGTACTTTTGGGCGGTCAGAGATCCGTTGCAGATAAATACAAGGTCTGTTCGATCCACCTCCAAATGGGACCCTTGAAGATAACCAGCAGTAAATAAAACGTTCATTCGTTCTTCTGTATACTCCGGTCCGACCATTATTATCAAAAAAGTAAATTTAAAAAGAGTACTTTACGCCAATACCTTAGCTGCCGACGTCTATGTGTCCAAGCAAACTGCATTCTGTCTCTTTTGTGACATACCGTAAGCCGAGGTACCTGGACTGGTATTATGGATCTCAATCTACTTCCCCGAAGTCGATTTCGCACAGTCTTGTCGGAAATTTGGATTCCTGTTTTGACTTAGCTCTTTTTGTAGCTCCCTGGCTGTTGAAAATCTGCCTCTGCGGGTACTTAGTCGTAAATACCTGTCCTCTTGGGCTGAAGTGGACCTTCACCGCCCTTGACTTGGCCTTCTTATATAATGAAAAAGTTTTGTATAATTGGAAGTGCTTGTATAATCGAAAGTGAAAATCTGGGTAAGTTTTGAGTAGCTGAATGTCTGGAACTAATGACTTATCTAAACGTCATTGGTCACGTTTCATTGATTAATATAATTGATATTTTAGCTATTCATCTAATTTTATTTGTTTTTTCTTATATTTCCAATCATATTAGAATCATATTGAACAGTTGAAGTCCTACCTTGTAAAATCCATTATGTTTGATGTTTGGCAACATAGGTAAGAAAATTCTGAAGGCTTACTTGCATATCTGTGTTTGGTCTCGAAGGAATTGTGTTATGGCTCTGATCAACTTTGATTGGTCATTTTGGCTAGTTGCTTTTGTGAATAATCATAGAAAAACAATATTACCCCATAATTCAAATCAGGCCCTAGCGGCTATTGAAAAATATTATTCATAATTGCAAACGCATTGCATATTGCAATGCCAGTTGAACGATTGCACATTATTTTCCTTTCAACAGTCCCATTCGTTAGTGGAATTGCTTTGTAGCCTCAGGAAATAATTTCGAATTCAGATTTACTGTGGCATTGCGTCGTTCAAATTTGAATATGAAAATACGTTGATGATTGTGTGATGGGTGCAATGGTTTTCTTGAAGACTTTGAACTGCCCTGGGAATAAGTGATATTTCATCCACAAAAAGCCAAAATGTATGTTTTTATTGGCATTAATAGAAGTATCTTCTCATGACCTCCCACGACTATAAAAATTTCCCATCTGTAGGTCACCGTCGATTATTTTTAATGTACGCCATGTACGTAATGTGCGAGAAGTGGATGGTATACACATGTACTTGGCCCCAAGAAGCACTGTTGTGCGTTCGAATATTCCTCTTGATAGTAACTACCAACTGTCTTTCCTCGAGTGAAATTATTGTTGTACAATGCATTTCAGAGTTAAACCATTTGAAAGTCATTTGATTTCGAGGCTACAAATAAATCGAGAAATACATCAATTTGAGTTTTCTGGGAGGAACTTCCAACGTAAAACTCAACAACCTGTCAGCCACCCCCTCTTCATAATAACCTACATGTGAAAAAAAGTCGATCAACAGTTTATTTGAAAGTCTGTCAGCAGTTTTAGCGATTTTGCCTCAGTGTTTGTGATGAGATTGCAATTTGAATATCTAAAAAATATTCGTATATATTTTTCCAGTAAGTGACAAGTGTATTTCAACCAACTCTATAGAAATAGATCTACCTGGTTACCATTATTAGGAAGAGACTGGGGATACAAAGGACCACCAGCCCCTTTAGGAACAATTAACGATACCCATTCGTAAGTAGAGTAAAGTAAAAATAAAAATAAAAAATTTGGCAATACAGATCGATCAACCTTTGTGCTCGACTATCGAATGGAACGGATAATTCTCTTGTCGCTTGTTTATGGTCGGCGTATTTTGAGATTTTCCCTGTTTATTCCCCAATGCAATTTTGTTTTTGTTGTCTTAGAGCAAAAACAAACAAAAACTGTGAGTGTAATTGTTATTAGTGTGCTAATAATTGATAAGATAATTCAAAGTCTACTCAATTTGAACGCATAATTTATGACCACGACAAGTAACTGACTTATTGGAACCTTCAGTGGTTTCCCAATCCAAAAAAAGCACGAAATGTTGACTCCCCCACAAAATATATCCCAACAGACTCCACGAATCAATATGCTCACAGCCAGGCTACACTTGGAGCATTGAAAGCGACCTTCAAAGTAGTATGGAAATGATGTGAAGAAGTTAGACCAGCTGCTGGACCAGAATAGATGGATTCTTCGTTGGATTCCAAAATATCAAGGAATCATAGGCAAAGAAAAGGCTGATGAGTGTGCCAGAAACGGATCAATACCGTATATAGGTCCTGAACTGCTTGTGGGGACATCGAAATCTTTGACATGGTATCTGAACCAGAAATTGGTTAATGAAAAACATCAATACTCCTACTTAGCAGAGGAATGCCGGAACATACAAGAGAAAACTTTCATGAAGGGATCATCTACAGTAGGAATAAAAGAATTTTTCGAACAAAGAATGGCACAATAATTCTATTAGACTGTTTTCCAGAGACTTGAATTTATAAATTCACCTTGATTCAAATTTTCTTAGAGGACGGTTATTTTTTGAATAACTGAAAACTTCTCTGATACGTGTAAAAAGGATTTTCATTCACATATTCAAAGACCACTCATCTCCATCAATGATTTTTTCTGGGCGGCATCCGTTCTATGGAAGAGCACCATTATACCGTTTTCTTAACATAGAAGAGCAAACATTGCCATTTTTTTTGCCAACGCTGCGCTGGTCGGAACCTTTTCCCCGAAGTTCCGATACATTTGGAAGGACGCGTCACCATTATCAACCAACGTCCACTCCCCACATCGTGGAGGAAGTGATCATTGGGTCCGAGAATCATGTGACCTTATTGTCTCGGGCGCCTTGCGGCAGATCCTGCACCTTGAGTCAGGAACCTCTATACCCATCACGCGAAAACTATGTCGAATTCATCAGCCGCTCGGGCAGCTGCCCTAAAGAGGAATGCTCCAATTCCTGCTCTCTCATGGTCACGCACCATGCAGAGAAGGAGATCCGAACTCCTGACGACTTTACAGGCTGTATCCTGTACCATTCTGTCATTCCAAACTCAAAAGTCCACGGCCTCCCTGTTGTCGGGGAAAGTACAACCGTGGAACAGACGATTTATTTGGGATGGAAAGTCATATAGAGATGCATCTTCTTTCGGGTCTTTACGTCGAGTTGCTACAGCTCCTCCCGAGTCCATTCACTACTTCAAACGAGTAGAGTAAGATTGGAACGGCAAGCATATTCGTTGCAGCAACTTTGTTCTTCCCCAACAGTTACGATGACCAGATCTGTTGGAGTGAGTGGCGTTGTTTCACCCCGTGGTAAGTATACTTCTCTCCGGCATCCAAATGGTGTAGGATGCTTCCATCTACGAGCTGCACATCCTCTACGTAGTCCCCGCATCGTCCTCTTTTGAGATGGACCGTTGCACATTTGTCTATCCCAAATTTCATCCCGATAGCATGCGTGTACTTCTTTCACCATTCTCAAGGACTGTTGGAGATCCTTCTCTCCAGGGGCAAACGTTTTAAGATCATCCATATGAAATAAATGGGTGACCTTGTGCCTTTTGTTTCCGGGGATGTCACAGTGATACCCTCGCGTATTTCTGAGCGCAACTGACAATGGCAATAATGAGATGCAGAAGAGAAGGAAACTGAGGGAATCGCCCTGAAATATACTTCTTCTGAAAATGACCGGCGCTGTTTGGACTCTAGCCTGACCAGATGTTTTTTTAACCTGGCCAAGCCCTATTCCCCGGAGACCCGATTCATTATTATTATTATCATTGTTGAATGACATAGGATGCTGAACCGACAAACAAACCCGACATATATTTTTTTCCATTTGAAATGGTTAGTACATATTCGAACGTAACACTGATGTTGAAGAGTTTTTTATCGATATGGGACCGGGCCCACGATGCGGCACGCACCTGCTGCATCGTGAGAATATTGTTGAAGGAGGCTGATGAAGGCACAAGGGGTTGTAGACCCCAAGATGAACAGCGTCGGATTGAGATTCCTTTCGAAAGAAAATCGAAAGTGACAACAAAATATTAATGAGATATAGAGATATATCTGAAACGATATTTTTAAGTTCCAAAAAGTTCTAGGGACTGAGTTTATTAGCTTAATTCTGTTATTTTTGTGGCCAGCTCCAAATTTCACACTGAAACGCTTTTACAAGTCATGTTATCACGGAATGGGCGTCATCTAAGTTCGATAATCAGAGCGTTAAAATCGAGGAAATGAGGAATGTAGTCACAAGTAGTCAAATGATTGTCGTCTCATGCAAAAGTTTATGTTAGTTAATGAGCATTGATTATTATTACGGAATATAAGAAATGCATTCGTTAGAAGACTTTCCATCATTGCCAGGAAGAAAATGACTAATATGTTGAACATTTATTGAAAGAAACTGAATGAAAGTTTTATTGCCATCATGATAATTGTCGTTTGTCTGCAGAATTTTGAAAAGAACATAACAGATGGGCTGAAACATTTCGTAGACTAACATAGAGAAAAAATTGATTTTATTATTCATTACAGTTGCCTTCAAGGGCGATACAACTATTATTGCGGTCATACAATTTTTCGATACCATTTTTAGAGTACGATTTATCTTTAGCCTCAATATTGGCCTCAGTTACAACGATTACCTCTTGATCGGCGCTAAGTTTATTTCCAGCGAGCAGTCATTCGATGTCTGAGAAGAGAAAATAATCGATGGGGTCCAGATCTGGAAAATATGGTGGATGCGGAAGCAATTTGAAGCCCAATCCATGCATTGCCATCGTTTGCACTGTTTTGTGGTACGATGCATTGTCTGAATGAAACAGCACTTTTCATTCCGAATAAGGTCGTTTTTCTGCGATTTCGTTCTTAAAACATTGCAATAACGCTTTGTAATAGTCGGTGTCAATGGTTTTCTTCTTTTCGAGATAGTCGATGAATATAATACCATGCGCCACCTTGCCAGCCGACTGTTGCTTTTTTTACGATTTGGAGTCGGTTCACCACGTACAGTCCACTCAGATGACGATCGTTTTGATCCCGGTGTGAGATGATGGAGCCATGCTTCATTATCACATATCGACGCATAACTTTGGGTTGGCGGAACAGCTTCAAACACTGTTCAGATGTCACCTCTTTTAAACTGGGAGAACCACTTCTCAATGGTTGATTTTACTGGTGCAAAAGTCCAAATAATGTTTATCCATCCAACCCCTGGCTTCAACAGTATTTTTTTCGCAAAAAGCAATGCTTTATTAATGCTTTGTTATCCATTTTCTTCAAACTATCAAAAGGTTCTTCACTCAAAATGTTCTATCTCACATCTGAAAGTCCGACGGCTGTTACATTTGAACACGCGTCATATAACGGTTGTTGTTAACTAAAAAATTATAGGTGTGTTGGGGAGTTCGTAGGCTCAAACACAGAAACTACTACTAGTATTGAATCTATATGATTTGACGTGTGGTTCCAAAATTTTATAAGGGCCAAACGGAGAGCACCGTTTACCGAAAAATGAAATGAAATGAGAGTAGTTTCTTGAATGTTCCATACCAATTCCATATTTGAAAACCGTTTCCTTGAAGAGGGGTCAGAATATGGTTCAACCACGACTATGGCGTATTAGATTTGGAAGAGAAAAAGTTGAAACACAATCTTTTGAAATGTTTGGAAACCAAGAATTTTAGGTGTTTGAAAAATTCACTGAATGATCGAATAAAATTGAATTCTTTCCTTTTGTTGAATCTGTTTTCAAATACGGAAATTGGTAACTTGTTTATTACATTTGTTTGAAGGTGGCTGATAATGTTTCGTGGTGCATTTCATTAGTTTGGTCTTCCATTGTCTAATATGATAGAAATTGATTTGAAATCCCTGAAAGGAAGCACTCGAATGACCTATAAATAGTCAGATCTCAGAGGAATAAGTTTAGTTATCACCCGAAGACGATTGTGGATACTAACAATCGAAACGTCGTGAACTAACTTGACTTGGAATCTCTTAATTTTCAATTTTCATTTCTTGTTGATTATTTTTGATTTTCAGTCCATGTTAATAGTTCAATTTTTGATTGTTGTTTGTATTTCATTACATTGTAATTTCAGCTTGTTATTTTTCAACTGATCTTTTGAATTTTTTATAGATCCTTTCAGGGATTTCAAATCAATTTATATCATATTAGACAATTGGAGTCCAAACTAATGAATTGTTCATTACATGTCAATCAGTTGTTGAAATTTCTTTTATAATGTTTCAATTTTTGATAGTTCATACGTGAGCTCTGGTGAAATTATTAGTCCTCAAGCAGGAAGTTCCTAAATTTCATTAGTTTATACCTAGACTTTGTCTACCGCAGCAATAGACGAAGCGTCAGGCATAAAAGTTGGAGACCACTGCCAAACTACTCGGAAAATAATTTTGACACAGTTACCTCCGGTTGTGGAAGTTTACACTCTTTGATTTACTTTGTTGTTCACTCATTTGTAAAAATAGTTTATTCTGTCCGTGTTCAATCCACCAGAACCCTACAACTTCTCAACCGAATGTATTATTCGTTCGCAACGACCGAATCCTGAGAAGAATCTCACACTCAATACAGTTTATTTACCGAGAAGAGTTCTGCACGGAGGCCCATTCTATGAAGCCATCGATAACGAGTCCGGGGATTCGTGAGCACGGAATTTCTCATGGGTGGACGCCTTCTGCAGAGCAACCGACCGCGAGGACGCCGTCGAAGTAGGCACCCACGTCGTTCACAGTTCGCTTTGCAATTTGGCGATCGACCGTAACGAGCCACTTTCTGCCACTGCTTCGATTAACGATAACTTCCATTTTTTCTCGTTTCCTCTCTCTAGGGGATATCTGGCGGAATCATTCTTCCGAAAATTGTAAATTTCTTGAATCAGTCCTGACTTTTCGAAGATGATAGATAGATAAAAAGATAGACCTATTATCAATAGTTTCTTTCGGGTTTGAAGGCGTCGAATTTCTTACTGACGTTTCGCTGGCGCCAGTGGTTAGCTTCTTCAGAGATCCATACATCTTGAGTTTATCTATGATTACTGGGTATTTCGACCGATATAATTGTATGTATTCCGAATGCGTGAAGCATAATTTGGTTGAAACAGGTAGTTTGATATGCCAATTTCTATACCTGAATTAGATACATTGTCAATAACATTCGTTGACCTTTTCCAACGATTATGGACATACAGGATTGCTTACTTACATATATCGCCACGTTAAACAAGCGCCGAGCAGATGTGACGTAACATGGTGACACTTTTAGTAGCTGCCATAAGACTGTGTTATTTTAACATTTTTTGAGGATCATTTTCGGACAGTATTACATTGTTTTTGTATATTTTGATTGAATTTTTATTTAATTATACCAATTAGGTTTCTGAAACTTCGAGTTTGTTATTGTGAAAGTCGTATTTTTTTGTGCTTTTGGACATTTTTTAAACTGGTGTAACGAGTAGACGCCATATGAGACTCTGTTATTTTCTTTCGTCTTGAAGTTTGTTTTTCGCCATTGTGGAACTTTTTTTTGTTTTTTGAACATTTTCTTAAGTAAAAGCAATAATTGTCTAACCATTAAATAACCTTGTAATTTTTAGTTAAAATGCCTGGTCGTATTTGTGCAGTGTCAACTTGCAAAAGCAATCGGTTGACTTTGAAGAAAAGTAGTGTTACTGCTGTATTATTTCACTCTTTTCCTATTGCTAAGGATATGATTTGTACAACTTTGCAAAAAGAATGGATTCGTCGCTGCAAAAGAGGGAATAAATTCACTCTCAAAAATGGATTTGTTTGTTCTAAACATTTTACAGAATATGATTATGAACGAGACCTTGAAAATGAACTGTTAGGTGAAAACTTATTCTATTAATTTACTGCTTGAAATAAATGTTTCTTTTTGGTTTGCCTTTGCGTCATAAATTGAAAGAAAACTGCAAAAAGAGAAGATTTTCTCATTTTGTCTTCAATCGAGGACCGCCTGCCCGGTACTGACGATGCCCAATAGGCTGAAACAGCTGTATACCGGTGGCTCTTAAATTGAAATCAATATGGGAATGATCAAAAAGTACTAATCTATTCATCTTTTGATTTTCATGGAATTATTTTCCAGCAGCTTGACTGCCTTATATATATATTTCGATATTAAGTTCTACAAAAAGGATTTGCAGCTTTATATCTTCTATAAATTATCTGCGAGCGCTTTCGACAGTTGGTAATACTGTCATCTTGCATCTTGCTCATTACATTTTCTATATTTTTGGGAAAGAAATCAAATCACATCAAATTTTATTAAATCCGTTTTCCTATTATACAATGGATTGGACGTATCTTGTGAGGTGTAAAACCCTCACACTCACTACAAAAAAAAGTTACTCCTAAAGTACTAGTTTACAGGTTAGGTTGACAAAATAGGGTAAATACACATACATACATGGACATAATACATTGTTGAGGATGTAACCTCAATATTACTCGATGTTACATAAAAACAAGTATACAAGACATCTTGATATGAATATAAAAAATCATAAAGCACAATAAACACTATGAACTCAGTTAACACTGTTTCTTGCTTTCTACTACTCCAGCTTGATACAAAAAAAATGTCGGAATCTTACAAAGAAAGGAAGGAAGTAATCAATTTGAATATATGTAACTGTATACATGGATGTGTAGATCATGCAAAGAAGTAACTTTTATGTATAAAGTTACTTATTTTAAAATTGATAACTTCCTTCTTTTCTTTGGAAGGTTCCCACATTTTCTTGTATCGAGATGGAGTAGTGGAAAGCCAAAAACTTTCTTTCCTAAAAACTACCCACTCCTAAAAATATAACCCTTTCAATTTAAACAAGACTTATTTTAACGTATTCCAAAAACACTTTATTGTGAGATTTTCACTAAATTGTTTTACAAAAACGCAACACGTGTTTCGCCATACAATTATTTCTCACAATAAAGTGTTTTTGGAATACGTTAGTTATGGATTTTCATCAAGTATCGGCCGATTCCATCATAAGACTTATTTTGTATATCTTTTTGACAAATTAAAAGGCAAAATATGGACATGTCAGGAAATACTGTGTTTTTCAACTCTTTCATTATTGTAAATTTTATGCATGGGTTGTCATCAACAGTTTGCAAAATTTTCTTTTTACATTGCAAAAATGGAGCATTAATTTTTTTCGTCATTTGAAAAATGCTTGATATGCTCAATTATGGGAAAATCAAGTGGAATTTTATTGAACTCCTCCTTCTAAGATCGAAAACATAAACACACTATAAAAAATAAAGAAACATAAGTCATGAAATCTGAAAAAGCTGCGAAGAGCGATTTTAAAAAATGATCGCGGACAAATAATAACTTTCATTCGTCAGAACCGTTATAAGACTTTTCTTTGTCTTCGTAGGCCGGATGCTGCACGAGACAGATCTAAATTTATAAATACGAAATAAGAACTTTGTTTCCTGCGGCCCGGCGCCCGAATTACACAAAGTAATTAGTTCTGTTCTGAAATCATGCAGACTTTCAAACAAACACTAACATTTGGAGGCTATGAAATTGGTTTAATTAAACTCAACAATTTGACAACCATTTCTCACACTTAATTCTTCCCGAGCTTAGTGGATCAAGAAGACTAGATCAAGAAACAGGAACTGATTCTGATAGCTGAGGTACGAATGAACCATTACCATTATTATTATCGAAAGGTGGATACTGAAGAAGGTCGTATGTTGACGACTATGGAAACACATAACTGGCACCTTTTTGCAAGACTTCAACAACAACCTTATCATTCACTACTAGTTGAAAGACTTCCAACGACTGCGTGGAAGAAACAGGATATCATTGACTGGCTGCGGAATAAGTCCCTGCCTTACGAAGATGGAATGGTTAAAGCAGAACTTTTAAAAATTGCCCGGCAACACAAATCTAAGTTCAAGAAATACGTAGTTGACAAAATGGCGGAAAGACGAAACATCACAGTCCTTAGACTTCCACCCTACCACTGCGAATTAAATCCAATTGAACTCATTTGGGCACAAATGAAAAGCTATGTGGCTAGAAAAAATACGTCATATAAAATACAAGCTGTACGTGAATTTTTATATAAGTCTTTACAACATATTACAGAACAAAATTGGCGAGATGCAGTAAGACATGCAATAGAAGAAGAACAAAAAATGTGGGATCTTGACAATATAATTGATGCGACTGTAGAGACACAACCGCTAATTATTAACCTGCAAGACGACTCGGATTCCGAAGATGATCCTGTTTATTTTGAATTTGAATAGTTTTGTAAGTAATCGTAGTTTATATCATTTAAAAATAGGTATTAATTAAATAAATGTATCTTTTACAAATTGCAAGTAACTTATTATTTTTGAATAAAATAAAGAAATTTTTTTAAAATAAAAATACAGTTTACAGTACCTACAGTTTAAGAATATTAATATATTTATTTATTTAAAGTAACTAATGTTTTAATCATATACTCTACGACACTGGTCACTCATTTCCACTCAAAATACCTACATAATCGGATTAAAAGTTTTATAGCTGTATTGTATTTCTTCAGATACAAGGTGGGTTAGTCGAAAACATCTTAAACTGCTAGTTTTAGTTTGGTTTTTGTTATTATATAATATTAGCTGTCCTCTCTGTATTTCAGTTCTCTAATGAGGGTCAAACTTGCAGTGAGCTATCAACAAATTATGAACGGACTATAGGTTAGTTTAAACTCGCCCAGAGATGACACAGTCTGTCGAAACCGCTCTTAGCGTTAAATGTTAGTGTTGTGTAAATTGTGAAGTATTATTTTCACTCTATCCATTTGATCAATGTCCTCCTCGAGTTTGACTTTCGAATAATCAAATCTAGATGTCGCTGATTCCGTAATCTTCCTGACTCTTCGAAATATTGTTATTGTCAATCTCTGCGGTACGTGTCACTTATTTTCGAACCCTCAAAACATAGCAGTTTTAGAAAATTGTTTGATACAATTCGAATTGAAATACAAAATTCAACAGAACGAAACGAACGAACATTTTGAATAAAATCGGACTTCGTAAAATTTGATTCTCATCGAAAACAACTGAACTCCGCACGAAAGACAAGTCATGATTCCTCGATACCCACCACTGCCTTAGCCCTTCTTCACCCCGTTGGCTCGGCAGAGGAAGCCCCGGAGGGACAAAAGACAGGCACATTCATCATCATCACCGCACGGCTCAGACAAGCCCCTCCCCGGCCCCCCAACCGACCACGAGATCCGCGACACGATAACAACGATGGGCTGCTACGTTCATCTCGAGATAATGCAGGTTTCTGTATGCCACCCGCTGCATCTCGTTGCACATCTATCGTTCGAGACACGATGGAAAGACGTCAAATAATAATGCTGAAGCGATGAAAAAATATCAGTTCCATAGTTCTGGCAGTTTGTAATTTCGCATGTGTTTGCGGTTTGGAGGAAATGAAGCCGTGTCGTTCCATGCGGGCTAAAAAATTTGTTAACGTTTCATCAGAATCAATGGTAACAGAAAGTGAAAGATTTTTAAACAAAGGTCCGCCGCAGTACAATTTTTTCAGATATCCATTACTCTTTGCTGAAAATCTAATACTTGTAACCCACTGTTTTCTGCGTTGGTTACTATACTTATTTGTCGTTAATGTCAGTTGTCACCTTAGTTATTCTATGCAAGTGCTCTCAGATTATCTTCGTTAACAACTTCAAATGAAACTCAAAAAAAAGAAAATATCACCAGCAACACATCCTAGAACTGATCCTAATGACAATCATATAGGTTAACCAAGCCAAAAAATGATTCAAATGAAGTTGTTTCATATAGTTCATTGACAGTTGGTCAATAATTATTTATTTTATGGTTATTTTTAGAGGTTCCACAAGTCTTCTACTAAGTAACTGCTCTTTCCACTCTTAATTTATAGAAAAATTATACATATTTCTTTCGATAGTGTATAGGTTATACTTTCCCCCGTGGGTTGGACTACCTTTCGGGCGGGTCCCCAGGTGGCGGATAGGGGAACGGCCAGGGGACTGAAGGCCCTGTTCGGAAAGCCAATATGGCCTTACGGACGGTGTCGCCGGACTCCTCGTCAGTGGCAGAAATAAATAGTGTGAGGAGAACTACAACTCCCCAAAAGCCTTTGCGAAACATGCCACCGTGGACCAGCCTACCCAAGCTAAGGTGTAAGGAATGGCGAAACCTCATTATGATTAGCCTACCTCTGGAAATGCGGGGCTCTGGCAGAGGTGACCAACTCTTTTCTTGCTACTCGTGAGAATACACATGAATGAAACAAACACGAAAACAGGAACAACAAAAACAAAAACCAATCCCGAGGCTGGACAGAAGTGCTCACCTCAATTCAAAGCGGTGGCTGGGAATGAACAGAAATGTCCACCCCAATTTACCGTTTGGAATGAGGCTGGACATAGTAGATCACTTCGTGATGTAATACAAAGGCCTCCTTCTCCACTCCACCTCCAACAGCAAGGGCACTTTCTGCGGCAGGCGCCAAGAGCTCCGCCTTGAATAAAGGCAAGGAACCAGCTGCCCTTGCAGAAAAGCTCCCTGACTTTTGGACCTCCACGGAGGGCACCCCAAGAAAGTTGAAAAAGCCGCGCAACGACATTAATGTAGCTGCACCTTTCAAAACCTTCGCGGAGGCCACCGCAAGACACCTTAAGGTTGCCAAAGAGCTTGTGTGTTCGGCGAGTCTTGGCCTATACCTGCCAATATAAAGGAGATGCCTCCTTCTTAAAAAGGACAGGATGGACGATGACCTAGGAGGACAACTCCTCGGGAGAATGTACAATGGGTCATATGTGGCATGTGGCCTAAGTGCTGTTGGTCTAGACTCACCCTCCCTACTCTACAGATACAGATCTCTCTATCTCTCGTTTTTTTCTCTCTCTCTCCTCAAAGTTTGAGGAGTGCCAGATGATGACAGTACTACCAACTGTCGAAAGCGCTCGCAGATAATTATTAGAAGATATAAAGCTTCAAATCCTTTTTGTAGAATTCAATATAATTTTGGCTTCTGCTTCCATTCGGGCGCATTAAGTAATGTTGATCGTGAAGTTAGAACTTTGCCTGGTATATACTATATTGAAATCTTTCTGACAATCTGTTATATTCATTACAATCCCAATTTGTGTCCTGTACGACTACATGAATCAGGTGAAATTTCATATTTTTACTGCATCGTGACACAGAACACCAATGGATCATGTGTTCTGTGACCATGAACCATGAATCTGTTCAACTACTCTTTTCTACAATTAGTATTAGAATATGGGTTTTGTATGTAATAACGTAATAGACACGACCCAAAAGTAATAGATCTATTAGATCTAGATCTAGATAGTTGGGTAATTCATGCTGAGCATTTTGTAACAAAATCATGTCAATCATTCGAGAGCAAAGATACGTTCAATACTCCCGGCAAACGTGATTATCAACTCTACATCCCCCAGTACGTTTTGACATCCAATCTATTCAATTTCGAACCTGTCAAGACACATTCCGCAATTTTTATCATGTTCACACATGAATTACTGACAGGGAAATATTTCACAATGAAAATACGCTTTGAATCTTTTCCATTAATAAGATATAAAGCTTGGTACTTCTTCGAAACGTGAGTGAGCGCTCTCGAACGATTTATTTATTTCTTCAAAGGATTTGAAGCGGAATAAAAATTTATTATCACAGTGGCTACAAAAATCGATGAAACTAAAGGTCCGTAGTCAAAGAAATAAAGTTGATGATGAAATCTAATGAACGAAACGTCGCGTTGCAAATTAATTCATATCAGAATATAACAAATATGGAACAGTATTGAAAGTTTCTCTGCTTTTTTTATAACATTCGAAATAGAAGCGGTAAAATATTCAACAACACCCAACTTTCAAAAAATCCATTAATTGGTACAGACATATGAACGACCTTTCGGCCTGTTTCACAGGTAGACATCGACAATTACAGTTATTCCTTCAATACATCAATTTCATTCATTAATAGATGAAATTTAGAGTAAAACTTGAAACATTATTTCGCAATTGACCACAAGTCAACCCACACAGACATAACTTTCAACAACTATTCTAGTCACCCTTTTCAATAGAAACTAGCAGTTTACCACAGACAGCATATCTACGGACTCATTTATATTCCTATGCCATCAGATAATTTTAATAAAGAACTACATTTGATAAAACAGATGGCCGCTAAACAAGTATTCTCCCACATCAAAGATAATACCGATACTTCAAAAACAAGAAAGGCATCAAAAGAGATAAGTAGACTACTTATTGAACATAACATCATCGTGCTCAAAAGTTTATATTGGAGGAACATCTAGATATTTTGAAACCAGAAACTCTGAACACAAAAGAAGTTTTCAATTCAAAAAAACCAATTCGACATATGCATGCCATGTGTTGGAAAACAACCAAGACTTTGTAGTAAAACACGGAGTTATGGAAATGAAGTCCCTTCGAAAAAAGTTTTATATCTCCAACAGCATTCGTGCTATTCTTCATTTCAACGTAATTTGCAGGTGAGTGATATTTTCAAAGGAAACAACTCACACACATCTTCTGTTGAGTCGAAATTTGCTACTAGAAGGAGGTTTCAGTGGAAAAACACTTCTTTCGGCGATTTCTAATGTTTCCTCTTGGTTTCATTTTGAGATATAGAACACTGCTGAAAACGCACTTTATAAATAGCAGCTAATGATTACACGTCATATCTCCTTTGAAGGCCAATTTAAGCCGGATGACTTCTTCGACGAACCGAGTGTCAAACACGGGAATCCATCAACGAACGAAAATAGTACGATTTCCGGGATAAAACTACACTTTTCTCGAGCATTTCCAACGCGGATAGGAAAACCGACGGATGTCGGCAATCGACGGAAATGAGATGTTGTTATTCCACCTTCTCTTTATAACTCTGTCACCAAATCACAAGTCGGAGATGGTTTATCTCTTCCTGAGTATTCTTCGAGGGACAAAAAGAGATGGATGTTGGAGATTTCTTAGTGAAATTAAATGAGCGAGATTAATATTCTCCGATAACACTTTAATGGGAGTAAGTGTTCAAGATACGGATTATTTTCTATACAAATTGCCTCTCTCGCGGCAGGTGCACCACAATAGAATGGACACTATGAATTACTGCCTCGAGAAGAGTAGCTTTTTCAGCGTGTCCGATAGCCAATGATTTGTAAACGTTGCTAATACAGGATACTCTTACATCGAAGCGATTCTTTCTAGAAGAACCATTGTTAGTGGAAAAAAACTATCAAGGAATAATTACCAGACAGATGTGTTCGATATAAATAACTACAAAAGTTTTCGGATTTCCATTATTCAGGTCTATATTGTAAATTTTGCCCTCCAGTCCAAAATAGAGGAGAGTAACCCAAGATGGGACGGTCTCCCAAAAAGGGACAATTATTTTTTTGCACAATTCAAACACTGTGGTGACATCTAGTGGTGGAGCGCGAAAGCTTATATAACCCTACTTCTGTAACTGGCATATGCATTCAGTCCTAGTAGTGTCAGTTCCACGGCCGGTTATTTGTTTTCGGGGTTTTATAAAAATATTACCAGTCTGCAAAACACTGAATAACGTTCTAACGGTAAGTTTCTATGAAATTCTATAAAGACAGGTTGAAAGAATAACTAATAGAGACATTACAGTAGCCGGAATTTTTAGGGCTACTATTTTCCAGAATTGTAGGTTAGGTTTTTAAAAATAATGTGCTAGTTTCTTAAGATGGGACGTTAATAAGTTTCCTATGGCCATGCCCCATCTTGAGACACCATACCTAAATCTGTTAATTTTATTTTCACTGTTTATTTCAGATGCCAAAAAGAGATAAGTATCATAAAAGAAAAAGCGATCGTGGACGCTGCTCGATTCAAGACATGTCAGAAGCTGTACAAAAAGTTCCAAATGGAGAATTGAGTATTCGACAAGCCGCAGAACGGTGCCTAAAAGTACTTTGCAAAGGAGAGTTACAAACAAAAATGAGGTTGTGACAGACAATGAAAAATACCTAGGACGATTCAGAATAATTTTTTCTGATGAACAGGAAAATGAGATTGTGGATTATATTTTCGAAATAGTAAAGCTATTTTTTGGGATCACTTATAAGGAACTTCGTCAACTGGCGTTTGAGTTTGATTGTGCCAGGTCATATGCCAGAGCTACCGGTTTTAATGAGAACGCAGTACAAAGTTTTTTTAATAATCTCGACAACATTTATACGAAGTATAAAGTGACTCCAGATCGAATATGGAACGTCGATGTTCAAAAATTGCCAAAAATTCTTGCTCAGATAGGCAAAAAACAGGTAGGTGGACTGACAAGCGTCGAAAGGGGACAAAGGCTGGATGAATCGAGATGTATTTTTACAATACATGAAATATTTCGTTGAGCAAACTAGACCCTCTAAAGAAACACCAGTTGTTATAATCGTGGACGGTCATTGCTCACATACAAAGAGTTAGATAATGATAATGGTGTAATCTTGTTATGCCTCCCGCCTCACTACACACATAAAATGCAGCCATTAGATGTTGCCTATTTTAAATCGTTCATGTTTTACTATGAGAGCTATCTTAATTACAAAATTACCTTAACAAGATTGTTGGAATATCAGACTCAAAAAGAATCTCGTTGGAAAAGACTAAAGAAATTAAAATTTCACTTGTATGCTTTCAGCATTATCGGTTTGAAGCACAATCCGAAGTTAAGCGCCCAATTTTTAAAAGGGGACAATCTTTAAAAAACTTTGTACTATCTGAGGTCAACCTGCGAAGTGCCATTCCACCAAAGCAGATAAAAAGTGTCCAGCAGCTTATGGAAAAGCAATTTGGAAAGGAGTGGAAAAGTGACGAAACGTTTTTGTGGTACAAGAATCTGTTATGTGAGAATAATCAAGTTGAACATACTGAGGATGTAACTCAGGAAGAAGAAGAAGAGCTAAGAAATGAATGTGACTGTTTAGAAGAAGAGTTTGCACTTCATCTTTAAATGCACCGTTTGGCTTTGCCATAATGTTTTTGTTTGTATTAGTAGTAAGAATAATTTTTGCTAATAAAGTTGTGAGCAAAATCAAATGAATCCAGTTATTTCAAGCAAAACCAAATGAATACATTTTTGTTTTTATTTTATTTTGTACTGAAAATTACTTTTTTTAAATTTATATTATAGCAAAAGTTTTATCATGATTTCTATAATAGTGTTTGCTATCAAGAAAAATTGAAAAATTACTACTTTTCGCGTTACAGAAAAATCGTATTTTTCCAAAAATCGTTTTTGGTGGATTTATTCGGTTTTGCTCTAAACCTCCTCAATTGTTGATAGCAATCAGGGATGCCAACTATGACGTTAACCTCAAAAACGTAAAATTGAGTAGCTCCGAAAATCAGTGAAGTTTTTTTTAGGAAAAATGTTGATTATCACACTGAAAGGCGTCGAAGAATGGTTGTGGTGATACTTTGTATTCTGCAGAAAGAACGGTGAAAAGTTGCATTTTTCGGATTTTTGTAGAGTTGGGCTGTAATTCTGGAAATAAGGGGAAGCACCGATTTTATAGTTCACTAAATTTCTTTATATATCAGTCTTTCATGTAATATGATGTTACAAATGTTTAGAGTACAAATCAACGTGAAATAATAATTGTTTACAATTAATTTACCTTTCGTTTTTTATCTTTCTTTGGAAAAAAGGTGACTATAAGAATACTGTCAGATTAAATACTGACTCTCACCTTTGTTTTGAAAAATATAAACTCCCACGAAGTGTATCTAAATGTTCCCACTCATCATAAGCAACTTATCATTCGTGCGAAAATAATCGAATTCGCTATAACCAACTCAGATAGATGTTGGACGTCCGACCTGGGCAGTAATTGAAGAAGATTGATCGATTGCTGATGCTTATCGGTTGTAAATCTTCGCGATACGTTTTAATAATTCAATTATTTCAGATGGTGTAGATTTCTTGATGAGCTCTACCAACGTCCAACAGGAAAACACCAATGAAGACACCGAATACGGAGCTTGAAAGTTACTGAGGGCGAACTTTTTTCGAATGGTCCAGATTGTATGGAATATATGTACGAAGTGTTTTTACTGCTCGAAAGAAATGCAATATATTGTGTCGAAAGAAGTAACATTTGACAGATAATTGTTACTTTTGAATGAGTCGCACACAAAACGCAGTATTTCGCGTCAAGAGGTTGGCACCACTGGCTGTTTTGTCTTCCAAAGTGACAGTTGACGTATCAAAAGTGACAAGTGATGTGTGAAAATACTCTTCAAACGTCGGTTTTGATACATACGTTAACTCTCAGTTATGATACATCAACTGTCAGTTTTGATGCGTCATTTGTCATTTCTGGTGTGTGAAGTATCAGTTAAAAGTTTCTCAAAATGTAACAACATAGGTAAAAACGTAAAATGGTAATTTCAACCTTCAAAAAGTAACAATTTTTCACTGAAGAAACGCCAGGAACAATATAACAAACGTTTAGTGAACGTGAATCAAGGAGGAGATGGTTTTAGCATGGCAGGCCTATTAGGCCTATTAGAAGTATTTTTAAGTATTGAACGAAAGTCACTTTTTTACACGTGTAGAAAGGACAAACTTTATAGTTTGTCCCGATAAGTTACTGCGTAAACACGAAGAAAAATGTTGTATTCATTTATAGGGGTTGAAATGGATACCAAATTTGAAAATTGAACAATTCATCTTTCAATATTTACATTATGTATGGTATATGTATAAACCATTACAATTCAGCAATAATGTTCGTATTACTGAACAAATATTAACAGGTTAATATTTCCCAAAAACTACTTTTCTTCTAGTGCCCATTACATTATTAAATTGAAGTCGCAATATGAAACACTTTGACAATATTCGAAAAATCATTATGACCTTTTCCAGTATATTTATGTCGACCTTCACCATGCCCGATATCAACGATAAAAAAGTTGTTTTGTCTGCATCACAGTATATTTCAACTTTCAATTTGTTAATTAGGGAACACCTGCAGCTTCAATTCATTAATTGGCACTTTTTGTAACAATCAACAACTAGTCTTTCGTTGATATTATCGGATGGATAAATACTTCAAATTTTTGAGGGAAATACCAACACATAGTGTGATTTCTTGAATATGATATACCCTTGATATTTCAGAGGCACTGAATTTCGAGAGCAGAAACTGATAATATTGAAGTTGAATAATATATTTTATTTTTATTGATTAATTGTTGATTTTTTGCGGATTATTTGCGGATTTGCTCAGTTGAGTAAAACTTAACAGGAAGCAACTCGATCTGTTGATAAAATTTGAAGCGACAACAAAATACCTATTAATAACAAATTTATTGATACTATCTTGAAGGCTTCAAAAATTATTCACCCTACCATACATCAATCAAAGAATTTAGTAATATGTTCTATGACTAGCAACAATGAATGAATATCAGAAACACTACTCCTAATTCAATGCCATCTATTGTCTATTACAGGAATCACTCTATGAAACGTCTCATTGAATCATCTGATACTGCAAAGTCGTCTTTACTTTAATCAGTTCTAATGACTTTATAATTGATCATGGAAATAATTCACATATGCATATGGTTTACTCTGGTTTTGACGACGATCAATTTGGTTTTTATGCAAAGGGAATAATTGATTGTATCAAAATTGTGTTTTGTTCATAGGTCGTAGGTACCAGGTATTGACTCACTGATAGGCTTTGATTTCCGACCAAAATCACGTTTTTATTGTGTCACGGTTTCAATTTTCTCGTCAATATTTTTTCACAGCTAGACATTTGTTTATATGAATCTGTTAGATCTTTGATGATGAGAGAATTCAAAAAATAATTTCAAATCAGAATCTAATGAAATTTAGTATTAAAATTGAGACAAACAAAGTTATTTTTGTGTAATTGTTTATCTGCAACTATGTTGAACGCGCCGTATTATGCATCCATTCCAATCTTTCTCCTGTCTTTCTCTGGTCGCTGTCTGCCCCATCAACTTCTTGGAGTGTAAATTCTATCATAGATTCTTCTTGAGGTGACTCACTTCCTTGTCTTTACCGACTCAACTCATGCAAAAAAGCTATACATGATGATGGTTAAACCCATGATAACATACGCATCTCTGGTATGGTGGCCAAAGATGAAGCAGGCGACCGCCATCAACAAACTAGGCAAGGTGCAAAGACTTGCAAGTTTGGGAATGACGGGAGCAATGAGAACTTCACCAACAGCTGCATTGGGGACACTCCCAGGATGGGTCAATTCAGACTGGAAAACTCACCGAACTATAAAAGATAGGACCGAACAGAAATTTCGGAACAAGTGGAGGAACACATATTGAATATGTGCACGGACCACATGACAGCGAAGTACACCTTCAACACAAACTTCACGGCCAAAATCATAAGCCGTGTCCGAAAACATGTTTGGAAAAAACACCTGGTATACAGATGAAGCGAAGACAAAACATGGAACGGAAGCTGGAATATACCGAGCGGATAGAAACTTAAATTACAGCTATCCGCTAGAACTATACACATCCATCTTTCAGGCGGAAGTGTATGCTATCTTGCATTGTGCAAGGCTTATTAAATTGAGACCTCAAAGAAATGAACGGATCAATATTTTTACAGACAGTAAGAGCGTGCTAGGGGCTCTGACAAACCCGAAGGTGACATCAAAACTGGTCTGGGAATGCCTTGAAGAACTGAATGAACTTGCAAATTAACTTTTTCATGGGTGCTAGGGCATTCAGAAATCACAGGTAATGATAAAACTGATGAATGCGCTAGAAGCGGATCATCAACTTCATATATAGGTCCTGAACCAGCTCTGGGGGTACCAAAATCATTAGTACGGAACCAGATTGGGACATGGACCAATAAGAAGCACACAGAGGACTGGACAAAAGTACCTGGCAACAAACACAGTAGAATATTCATTAGGGAACCGTCCGAGAAAAGGACCGGAGAAGTACTTCAGTTTAGTAGGGATCGGCTCAGAATAATTTCAGGGTTACTAACCGATCATTGTCCGCTTAGAGGACACCTGAATAAAATGGAGCTGTACAACGGAGACCTCAGCTGCAGATTATGCAGCTGAGGGATAGAAACAGCTCTACACATCTTATGTGAATGTGAGGCACTGAACAACAGGAGGCAGGCAATATATGGACGTACGAAATTACGTCCAGAAGAATATGACGAACATCCAACACGGAACCTGTACAAACTAGTACAGGGAACGAGACTGATGGAATGGGTATCATGAGAAGATGAGAGAATAAACGCAATAAGCCTGTACCAAACTTTCACTCAAAAGGGAAATTTTCAAAAATGTATCTAAATGGTACAATGCAGACGGCAGCTCTTCGTCGGTAGGCACTATGGGTTCGTTGGCACTATGGGTTCGAGCAAAATTTCAGTAATTTAAAGGTCAAAGGAAAATGAGAGGGGCGCCACTACAACTTTTTATAATATCTAGTCAAAGAGTACTTACTTGGAAAGTTGAGCAACCAAATAATGACTACTTAGATGGTATACCCAGAACTATTAGAGACTTGACCATAAGATGTTCGTAAGTTGATGAGTGTGAATCGACAAATAAATGAAACATAAACACATACAATTTTATTAAAATTTGGCTCTTCACTGGTCCAGGAATAGTTTTTCAAAAGAAATTAAAAATTATGTTTCTGTTAGTGGATACTCAAATTATACTCAATTATCAGGTGGATTGTGTGCCATTTTTAGCCACACAGTACTGTGGTGGTTTTACATATGGTTGAGATACATAGTTATACCTGAGTATCAAATTCAGATTTAACAAATTAAATAGTTCTTAATATTAATAAAACCTGTTCACTGGAGCCGTGGTAGGAGTCAACGGTGGAATTCTCCTGGATGGATTTTCAGCGGGGTCCAAAACTTCCACAATTCAAAAGGTTTTCATCAAAAATCATACGAAGCGTATCCCGATGATGGTTTGTCTTTCTTCCCAAAATAATCCGTTCCAAAAACGGTTCCTCAAAAAATTGTCTCTCCTTCAATTTACATTCCTCCGAAATAACGAAAAAAACTATTTTTCCAAGAACGATCCTTCCATAAAAACTATTCTTCCAACAAAAAAATCTGTCCTCTCTAAAAACTTTCTCTTGGCGAAGGTTATTTTTTATTTACCAAAAGTCGTGGGGAGGCTATGGACTTGATCTCAACGGCGTAACCCTGTTCGGGAAGGGCGTCAGGGTGATCGTCCGATGGAGTCTTGTGGGTCTAAATAAAACTTTGGAAGAAGTAAGCCAAAACCAGACAAATTCTGCCCTTCTTCCGTAACGACCGCTGCTCTCCACCATCAATCAACTCACCTCCTCACCGACTGAGTGACTCGGAGTGACTAACTTCCAGTCAGAGAATTCTTCCCCTTCCCATCTCCCTACTCGTGAAGATGGTGCAAACTGCCATTGTTGACACGTTCCACGCCACTCACCCAGACTGAACGGGTAAAAATCCCAACGCGTTCAGCTACATTCGGTCAGAAACCGAGGTGTCTACACTGCCTCTTGGCATCGTTAGCCATCTAGGACCACGCCAACACGAAAACAAACGAACGAACTCGGGTCGCCCCGAAAGTTGGACATCTGATCTAAGAGAATTGTCCAAATTGATGATAGGCAAGCAACTATACCACCATAGGTCTCTACAGAAAAACTTCTAAAATTAACAAAGTAAAGTAGCGAAAATTTAATTGCTACAAGCCCAAGACGCTGCAGTATTTTCTGGAGACTTGGACTAAATGGACAAGTCAGACAGCTCCCAAGGTACCACAAAAAACATGCAAAAAACATGATTTCAATTTCGCATCCAGAATTGTTTTTTGAAAGAAAGCTATTTCCCAATAGACTTGTCAAATCCTCCACTTCCTACCGCACTGATGTGCGAACAACTCTACTCCTCTCGCACTGGATGAATGAACCCGATTGCTCGGTTACAAGCTCCTGCAAGTGCGTTTCTCGAGAGTTACACCACTTAATCAATTACTAGTCGGCAATCAATCAATCTCAATATCGGCTTAATTAGAAGGAACAGGAATATCTTGATCGAAACGAAGCAATTGTAGGTATTCTGTAAAACGAGTTAGGGAAAGAGAACAGAAAATACGCCGAATGCCGTGATTCTTCGGCAGAAATTAACTTCAGAGAAATATACGAGGTGAAACTCAACTAATTGGCTGGAAAGTCCCGGGCCTAAGAAAGAAAACGATATTGAAATGTTAGAGCGCCGCTCTAATTAGTTGAGTATATTGTCCCATGATGAATGAAACTTCAGCTGACATATCTGTGAGTTTTGCCTTCTAGAAACATCGAAAACTGTCCAAAATATTCGGGAGTGTTCAAAACGAAAGCAGTCCACAACTTTCCACCACAACATTTCAGGACATCCTGAAATAATTTGGAATGTGCGAACTCTTACAATTTCCCCATTGGTTGGAGCGAAATATTATCAAATATATGATTTGATGATAGTTTCGGTCATCCATTTGAATTGTACAAAAGTCAAAGTATTCTTTTTGTTGGAATATGAACTGAATTGCAACGTATACTCACCCTGCATAGTTTTATGTGGTTTCTAAATGTTGTTATTGATAAGTTTAGTTTGTCAATTATTTTTAAGTCAAAGTTTGACTGTCACGTGTATATTTGTATTCCTCAAGTTTATTAAAGTTCTACTTCAAATTTGCTATTTCACTACGATCCACAGTTTCAAGTATAATCTACATCTATCCGCTAGGACTATACACATCCGTCTTTCAGGCGGAAGTGTATGCAATCTTGCAGTGTGCAAGGCTTACTAAATTAAGACCTCAAAGAAATGAGCAGATCAATATTTTTACAGACAGCAGGAGCGCACTAGGGGCTCTGACAAACCCGAAGGTGACATCAAAACTGGTCCGGGAATGCCATGAAGAAGTGAATGAACTTGCAAACAGAAACAAATCAACATTGTACTGGGTGCCAGGGCATTCAGGAATCACAGGTAATGATAAAGCTGATGAATGCGGTAGACGCGGATTGTCAACTTCATATATAGGTCCTGAACCAGCTCTGGGGGTACCAATATCATTGGTACGAAACCAGATTAGGACATGGACCAATAAGAAGCACACAGAGTACTGGACAAAAGTACCTGGCAACAAACACAGTAGAATCTTCATTAGGGAACCGTCCGAGAAAACAACCGAAGAACTACTTCAATATAGTAGGGATCGGCTCAGAATAATCACAGGGTTACTAGCCAGTCATTGTCCGCTTAGAGGACACCTGAATAAAATGGGGCTGTACAATGGAGACCTCAGCTGCAGATTATGCAACGAAGGGATAGAAACAGCTCTACACATCTTATGCGAATTTGAGGCACTGAGTCACAGGAGGCAGGCAATAAATGGACGTACAAAATTACGTCCAGAAGAATATGACGAACATCCAACACTGAACAGGTACAAACTAGTACAGGGAAAGAGACTGATGGAATGGGTGTCATGTAAAGATGGGAGAATAAACGCAATGAGCCCAAGACGCTGCAGTGTTTTCTGGAGACTTGGACTAAATGGACAAGTCAGACAGCTCCCAATGTACCACAAAAAAACTACAACACTTTTCAAACGGATCCGACGCTTGTGAATTTTTCAGTTATCCATGTGAAACCTTCATAGTCACCTTGAATAAAAATAGATGCGACTTTCGTCATTGTGATGACCCAGAATGCAGTTTCATAAGAATAAATAAAATTGTAGATTCCAATAATGCACTTATGCACCAAAAAAGTGGTTGTAGTTTATGCCTTTCACTATTAGAGAATTTCTATATTCGATGTCTGATCTTTACGATTCGTTTTCATGAGTCGACTTCAAACTGTAATATCTCAGGGAATACTTATTCAATTCAATCGAAATGAGCGACATTTCCATGTATAGAGTACAAAATTCTCTATCGATTAGTATATACCACGATACAGTAGAACAAATATTTATTGAAATATGGTGCTACAGAAACACATGCCGTCAAAACGGACAACTTTTCAAACAACCATGGTTTCCAATAAAAGTTATAGTCTAACTAAACGATATTGTGCACTCTTGAAGTTGGCGGCACTCTCAAAGGCCAAAAAATCAATACATAGAAATGAACCGGCAGCGAAGTAGTCCACGTGGACTGTAAACTTGGCGGTTTGAATTGGATAATTTCTGCTAACCGAGTTTTATGGTTGGCTGAAGAGTCATTAAATTGAATTTGAAGTCATGGTGATGAATAGAAATCAGGAATGCGTGGATGGTTATCGCCATCGTGTTCAGTACAGGTCAGTGTTTATTGAAATGGATTGGCTCATCCACGGCGATGGAGTTATGATGTTTGCGTAGATAGGCGGTAAGTGGGAAAGTTTGGTTCTTTCTGAGAAGGATAATTTGGATTTGTTGTAGTTTACGATTCGGTTGGCATGGAATGTGGTTTCTTTGAGGGACAAAATAAGCACAGCGTATGACAAACTCAAGATCTTTCTCCATGTATTGTTCTCATGATACTGTTCTCTAATATCATTTCAAAAAGTGTGAAAAAGAAGCAGAGCAAGAAATTTGCCTGCAACTTTCTAATTCATCTGCCTTTTCCATTTTGAATAATGAAATTGCAAGTGATTCTATAGTTTTACTATTTGCATTATTTGATCCAATTCTGTGATAGTCTTTTTGGCAATTTGATATTTGTTTATATTAGGCGTAGAGAAATATTTCCATGGAGTGCAAAAAAGGCAGAATATTTTCCTCAGTTTTAACCCTTCCTCGATAAAATCCTGCGATATCTAGGTTCGTTCTATAATACGTATATTACAATTGAAAATGTATTGAATATAGCCATAATAATAGTAATATTCATTTCATTGCTTGAAAAGTACAGTTGAAATAAATCAATGTACAAAAAACAAAGAAAATATCAAGTCCAAAAGTAAATATAAAAAACATATAAATGTAAATAACTACATGTAACCATACCACAAAAGTCAGTCAAAATAATGTAAACAACACAATAACACAAACAGTGTAAGAGTATTGATAAACATCCATAAGTAATAGAAGTAACAGAAGTATAAATGTAAATAGTTGTAGACTATAAAAAAGTCAATATATCATAAATAACACACATTTTCTCAAGTATTCTGTAATTCAAAGCAGAATACTTGAGAGGAAACACTATAACCAAATTTTGCTAAGGCTGAAGTTCTCAGGTTAGTCGATTAGTGATCTTGAATGGTGTAACAAGTCCTTTGAATTAGCAATTATTCCAGCTGGCTTTTGAAAATAATAATATTCAGGGAATTCTTAAGAGTTATTGAGAGCATATTATATTATTTACAGCCACTGTACTCTACGTTTCTTTCATACAGAGGAATTCTATGAGCGTTTGGTAAGAATATCTCTTCAGAACGAGTATTGTGGTTATATTTTGGAGGAGAGGACTAAAAACTGTATTTACTTCTGTAAACATATGCACTAGCCTCTAGTATATAAGCGTTGGCAACTGTAATAATTTTCAGCTGTTTAAAACCATATCTACATGAATCTCTGTGCTCTAGCTTAGCTATTATTCTAACAGCATGTTTCTGGAGGAGATATATCCTTTTGACAGAAGCACTCATACTCCAGTTGAGAATACCATATCGGAAGTGTGACTGGAAGTTAGCATGGTACAATATTGAGACTGTACTAGAGCTGCATTTGACAGGAATCTAATAGAATGGAAGCTTTTCTTCAGTTCATCACATAATGTATAAATATGTTGATTCCACATTGATTTTTTCATCTCGAACAATTACTAGCATATTTACAGTTTCTACAGGACTAATTTGACCACGTCTGCTGAACAATATGGTGTTAGTTTTAGATTTGTTGAGTTAAAAATTGTTCTTTCCAGCCCACAAGATGATTTTGTCATTTATATCCACAGCAGTTTTTTGGAGTGCATCCATGTTGTCTTCAACAGTCAAAATATGTGTATCGTCAGCAAAACTTGTAACGAATGCCGAGTTTGTTTTACTTATGAACGAAATTAGATCATTAGCAACTAACAAGAGAAAGAAATGGCCTAAATTCGAACCCTTTTTAAGTTACACAGTTCTCCACACCATGACAAACTACAAACGTTTTATTTTTTGTCGATTCAATAAGATCCCTGAAAATAATGTTTTGATGAGGAAACGTTCTCAATTAGCAAAAAATATTGTTCACCCTGAATATATTCATTCACTATCAAATTAGTAAAACGTCAGCTACGCCACTGCTGCACGATGATATCTTATTCAAGGAATAATTACGGCAGGTCATGGTACAACGAGAACAAATAACAATTTTTATTCATTGCCAACTACCTACTTTACTATATTAAGGTGCTTACAAATTGTAGTCTTTTTTGATTTCGTTTGTTTTTGAAGGTTTTGTACCGCCGGAGTTTATGTCATCCTTGTTGCTCTCGGCCGTCGATGAAATTTAAAGAATTTTCATGGCTTTTTTACTTTCGATTCTTTTTGTCGTCGGACATAACGATTCGTTATCTGCGTGATCATTTTTTGTTTTTGGATGCTGGAGAGGCTTTCACGGAGAATGACATCCTAATTTTGATCTCGATCACCCGTTTGATGAAAAATATCCAAAAGCAGTATATGCCGGATTTTTCAAAGAAATATCGAGTTGTACTACTAGAAATACCTAGTTCGAAAATATTCCCAAACTATAAAGTGCATTTCTTTAATGTGCCCCCCCTTTTATTTTTTGAACTGGTCAACTCAAAAAATTGAAATTTGGGATAATAAAATTAATGCCTGAATACTTCATTTTGAAGTGAAATTGATAGATGCAACTTTCAAGATGGCGACTTGGCGCCATCTGGGAAATAAATTGATTGGAAAGGGGGGTCTTATGACAAATCATTTTAAAGCTCCAAACCAATATTTCACAACCCCAGAATATGAAGTCAATATCTTCACCTACTACAAAATGGCGAAACATTTAATAATTTCCTGAAGACAAACACATTAATATCGACATTGTTGAATGTTTCCATCAAACTGATTCTCAAAGTTTTCATGCCAATAAGATCACTATATGATTCATCACTAATGCAAGATGACCTAGATAGATTGGTTACATGGTGCTCCGAGAATAATTTACAGTTGAATATCGCAAAATGCTGTTTTATAAGTTTTTACAAAAGAAATAAAAAATTTGATACTTCTTATGTAATTAATGGCCATGGATTATCTTATGTTTCGTCTGTGAAGGATCTAGGTGTTTTTTTGATGAACAACTTCAATTTTTAGACCACTTGAACTATATTGTGGTAAAGGCGGCAAAATGTCTTGGATTTATTTTACGACATGGTAAACATCTGTCCCTTCAAGTCTTAAGGATAGTTTACTTGTCTCTGGTAGTATCAATATTAGATTATGGCTCAATGATATGGTCTCCATTTTATGACAATCACAACCTTACTCTTAAAAGAGTTCAAAACAAATTCCTAAGATGTTATGCTCATAGAATGAGTATACCTGCTATTGACCATGATTATAGCAACATTTCAGAAATCCTTAATCTCAATCTGTTGAGAAAAAGGAGGGAAAACTTTGATCTAATTTTCATATACAAGTTACTGAATGGCTTAATTGTTGCTCCTGAAATTCTAGAAAATATTAATTTCAATGTCCCAAACAGAATTCTGAGGTCCAGCGATTTGTTTCACTCACGGTTTCATTCTACAAATTATGGCTTACATAACCCTGTTGAACGTACACTTCGACTTATTAATGAAAGAAAATTGGAAGTAACTGGTATATCTCTCAGCAAATTCAAAAACAATCTCTTAACTGCATGGTAGTATTATGATATGTATTTTATAATAACTTACGTTAATGTAATGTAGTATATTACTTTATTATATAATTGTTGATTTTATTCGCAAATGAGGGTGATCCCGTAAAATAAATAAATAAATATCAATATTTCTGGAAATATTCCTTTTTATCTGCCGCATGGCAATTCGAACAACCCAATAGGGTTTGTTAAGTTAGTTTTTGTTTATGAAAACGTCAAAACATCATTGTTCAGTTAAAATATTCTCATTTAGATTTCGGTTTTACTAGTAGAAAGGTACCATGTCAACAATCTCTGAAATGGTCAATTCTCATCCATGTGTAGAGCTGTTTCTGTCCCTTCGTTGCATAATCTCCAGCTGAGGTCTCCTTTGTACAGCCCCATTTTATTCAGGGGTCCTCTAAGCGAACAATGACCGGTTAGTAACCCTGTAATTATTCTGAGCCGATCCCTACTATATTGAAGTAGTTCTTCGGTTCTTTTCTCGGACGGTTCCCTAATGAAGGTTCCACTGTGTTTGTTGCCAGGTACTTTTGTCCAGTACTCTGTGTACTTCTTATTGGTCCATGTCCTAATCTGGTTTCGTAATACGAACTTTTAAAAAATATGTATTGTATTATTGTATTGTTAGTATTTTTAGGTGTATTTTTCGTTTTTATCAAGATGTATTGTAATTTTATCCTGATTCGGAACCGAACACGGTTATTAGACTTATCTCATGTCATGTAAATGATTCGAAGAGATCAATAAATCTATCTATCTATCTATACATTTTTAAACCAAGTTGAGATCCGGATAAATCTTGGGCAACCTGAGATCTACCATAACCATTATGAATTTCCGAATATATTTTACATAAATATTGAGGAAAAGATCGTTTTTATGTTTACCATCACAGAGGGGAAGCATTTTCTCATGATAAATTTTTATGATGAAATCAAACCAAAGCGAGATCTACGAAATAATACAGCTAAGTCGAGATCCTACAGTGGATATATTGACGTTTATTGGTAAAGGTGAGATCCCGCGCTGTTGTCAATAGTAAAAATTCAAACCTTGTTGTCCCTTGTGGAGCAGCACTCTTTAAGTTAGTTTAGTTTCGTTCGGACCTATTTGAGTGAAGGAGTGATTAATTTTGCATCGAATATGACCGCTCGTAGTAAAAGACTGGTGGAATTGGCTCTGAATAAGGAAGTAAAGCATACTGCAGAAAGGGAAGGTAAGTTAAATCATGATTTTTTTTTATTCTGCTTTTATTTCTGAATTCCCCAAAGAGCCATAGGCATGAGTACATTTTCATATGGTTCGAAATATGACGTTTCCGCATTTTAATGTAAGCAATATTTTTCATAATATACTCTTATGCTACTGATTTTTCTTTAACATTGATTCTACTAGAATTATGTCGCACGGATAATGAGCACTCTCAGCACTCTGAAAACGAAAATTCGTTCTGTAAGGACTACGTAGTGGAGGATTTAGAAGGAGGGGAAAATGTCTGGAATGAATTTAATGAATGGAAACAGAAGCAAATTGAAATGAACGAAGAAGTTGAATCAAACCACACTGAAGAAGAATATAAATCATCAACGGATTTTATTGATTCATCAGTAAGTTTTTTCCATACTTTCAGTTTTGTGTTCGAGTTATATCACTATTATAAAATATTTTCTGTATTTGCTAGACATCTTGGATTCCAGATGAGGAGAAAGAATCCAATTCAACAAGTGAGTGTCCGTCAGGTACTTCAGAAGAAATTCCAATTCAAGAATTGTTGCAATATCAGGTACTCAATATATTATTTATTTTAGGCGATGTAATTAACTTGAATAATATGTATCGGGGAATCCCAGTCGCGTAGGAACATAAACTTGGAGTTTGAGATGAATAAATGCTTGGTAATTCGTATCAAAATTGATACATGCAACTCCAAAGGTCGCTAATTACAGAATTTTGATCGAGAATCGGTTTAATTTTTTTTATTACAACCTTTTTTTAACTTGCTTCGATCGTATGTCAGTCTTACCGGTTCAAAATTTGTAATCCATTTTCAAGCATTTGCTGGCATCCGATTGAGCTGAAATTTGGTAGGTGTTCATAATTCCGGTGACAATGCATTATGAAATTTCTGTTAGAGAAAAATACAAAATGGCGGACGAGTTTTGCGATTATAGTCCGAGTCTATTTGAAATTGGTATGTGAAGATTTTCGGGGTTATGAATTTTTTCTCAAAATTCATAAATTCAAGATGACGGAGCAGTTTTGCGATTATGGTCCGATTCTGTTCAAAATTGGTATATGGGGTTTTCGGGGTCGGATATTATGATTTTTCTTTCAAAATTCATAATATGAAGATGGCGGACGAGTTTTGTGATTATAGTCCGATTGTATTCAAAATTGGTATGTGCGGGTTTTTGCATTCGGAGATAATGATTTTTATAAAAATACATGGGATGAAGATGGCGACGAGTTTTGTTATTATGGCCTGATTCCATTCAATATGGTATGTGGGGGTTTTTGGGGTCGGATATCATGATTTTTTTGTCTAAATTAAAAATTTCAAGGCGGCGGACGAGTTTTGTGACTTCTATTCAAAATTGGGATCTAGGGGTTTTTGAGGTCGGATATTATAATTTTTTCGTTTAAATCAAAAATTTAAGATGGCGGACGCGTTTTGTGAATTATGGTCCGATTCTATTCAAAATTTGTATCTATGGGTTTTTAAGGTCGGAAATTATAATTTTTTGTGAAAATTCAAAAACTCAAGATGGCGGACGATTCTATCAAAAATTAGTATCTAGGGGTTTGTGAGGAGTTTTTTTTGAAAAAATGTTTGACCATCATGAGTGATTCATTTATATGATGAAATAAAGCCGTTTAACTCAAAAGAAAAAATTATTCCTTCATAAATTCGTTTTAGGAAAAAAAATATTCGCAAGAGAATATGATTGATATCCAAAATACTAGTATTGCTTTAGTTCTTGAAGAACAAACCCCAGCATCAATCAGCAATAAAAATCTTCAAGACGTCAGACCGACAGTGAACATTATACAAAATATCATCGTAAGTTATATTACCTGTTTCAGTTAGAGAAACAACATTTCAAAAAGAAGTTCTGAATACAATATAATTCAATTTCAGTTAGATTCAACCAAAGAAAAGGAACCAAAAACAGTAGTACCAGAAAAAAAAATTAAAATAGAGGTGAGAAAAGCTGATCTGAATTTAAAATTGTATTGATATAAAAAGAGAATTATTGTAATTTTCTAAATATACCAAGTCACACAGAATGGCCCTATTGAAACTGCCATTCTCGAACATGACGGCGCCTCTGTTGATTATAGGCGATTTCAAATAAAAATGCATCCTGCAAAATATTTAAACCTACGTTGTTAGTAGATATTTTCATATATCTTTTATCGACCATGTGTTTTCATTGCTTTCATAACATTACTTTCAACAGTCTTTTGGTACTTTGTATTTGTTTACCAAACTATATAAAATAATGAAATTACTATACTCCATATTTGTTCACAAACGCTAGTGCCACTATCAGTTCATACGATTTCTATTTGAAAGAGAGCTATGCTATAATAACACTGAACTTTCTCAAGTCAAACCTCTAGGGGGTAGCATCTTTTTAATTCCTTTCAAGAGCGATGAGGATCAAATTATACCTTCTCTAGAAGTCTGTCGAATAGNTGAGTAGTTTAGCATTGAAAGACCTCAATGAAAAACACGGAAAAAAAACCCACTCGCTACCTATAACAAGCGATGTCATTAAATTTAGAGAATATGTCGTCAATATTGCTGAACAGAGTGTTGATGTATTGAAAGAAAATATTAATGATCTGAAATCTTTCAAAACATTAACCGAGGCTATTCTTGTATTGACTGTTCTATTGAATCGAAAAAGAGTTGGTGATGTGCAATATATTAAACTCGATTCTTATAAGAAGAGTACAACCAGCAGAAATCAAGAAGAATGCATTAATGTATTATCTGAGTCAGAAAAGCTGTTATCTGTGTATTTTAAAAGAATTGTTTCCATTGGAAAGGGCAGCAAATCTATTCCAATTCTCTTCCCCAAAAATATTCAGACATATATTGAAATTCTTCTATCTAGCAGAGAGAAAAATCAATTGGTCCCAAATGAAAATCCATTTCTATTCGCTTTGATCGGAAGTAAAGACAAATGGATGGATGGATCATCAGTTCTTCGTAAATATGCAGCATTATGTGGCGCTG
The DNA here is from genome assembly GCF_000500325.1 of Leptinotarsa decemlineata. Classification (NCBI taxonomy): domain Eukaryota; kingdom Metazoa; phylum Arthropoda; class Insecta; order Coleoptera; family Chrysomelidae; genus Leptinotarsa; species Leptinotarsa decemlineata. The sequence goes on from NW_019289554.1 coordinate 160,171, forward strand.
AAAATCCAAAAACATTAACGTCCTCACGTCTAAGGAAACAAATAGCTACAGTTCTACAAGTCATAAATTTGAATGAAACGGAGAAAGAGCAGGTGGCGTCTTTCATGGGACACACAAAAAAGACCCATGAAGAGTTTTACAGGTGAAGTTACTTATATGTTTGAATGTTTCATATTTCATTGCTTCCTCACGTGATAAGTGGTTTTACCAATTCAACCATATTCCATATACTATATTGAATTTGAAAATGAGAAGTTAAGTGTCAAAGAACTTTCTCTAAAACTATAAGGAAAATTCATTACAAGTAATATTCGTAGTTTGAAAGTTGTTTGACAGTACTGTGCCATTACACTTCCATTTCCAAATTGACTCACATTCCCAAAAACCATACAATTAACTAATTAACTGCATATTTATATAATTATGCATGTATAGGCTTCCACAAGATGTATTCCAAACAGCGAAAATAGCCAAATTGTTATTGATGATGGATAAAGGAGAGGGGGCAGATTTCAAAGGAAAAACTCTTGAAGAAATCGATATTCATCTGGACAAAAAAAGACCCATGAAGAGTTTTACAGGTGAATTTACTTATATGTTTGAATGTTTCATATTTCATTGCTTCCTCACGTGATAAGTGGTTTTACCAATTCAACCATATTCCATATACTATATTGAATTTGAAAATGAGAAGTTAAGTGTCAAAGAACTTTCTCTAAAACTATAAGGAAAATTCATTACAAGTAATATTCGTAGTTTGAAAGTTTTTTGACAGTACTGTGCCATTACACTTCCATTTCCAAATTGACTCCCATTCCCAAAAACCATACAATTAACTAATTAACTGCATATTTATATAATTATGCATGTATAGGCTTCCACAAGATGTATTCCAAACAGCGAAAATAGCCAAATTGTTATTGATGATGGATAAAGGAGAGGGGGCAGATTTCAAAGGAAAAACTCTTGAAGAAATCGATATTCATCTGGACAATTTAGAGGAAGAGAACTGTCCAAAAATAGAGAGCGATATAGGTAAATCATCCCAAGTATATTCCAATTACTAAGTCTTGAAGGGTACAAACAGAAAAGTCGATTTCTATTATTAGGAGGCATGTTTCAATTTAAAAAACCGATTTTCTTCTACTTCTGTGCACTCCAGGGCCCATAACACAATACTTTAAAATGAAATTTTCAGTTAAGGCTGCAGGTTGTTTCATCAAAGTACTCCATTGTTTTTCAAACAGCTCACCCGACAACACCTTGAATAACTTAAAGATCGAAGTTATCAAGGGTGTTGCGTTTTGAATGGCATATCTTGTATATGTTTTTCACTGAACTAAATTCTGAACTTAATAACTTGATTTTTTTTCTTCAATTTTTTTTTAGATTCTGATAATGAAGCAGAGAAAACTCAAACACCTGTAGATGAGGATCACCATTTCAGCACTAAATCTAACGAAGGTAGATTACACATTTACTTAAAAGTTTCAGATTGATTATTTTTTTATAGGAAATGATTTTAAGAGGAAGGGAATGGGTAAAAAAACAAAGTTACGTGGATCGTGGAGCAGCAAACAAAAATCTTTAATGGAGAAGTTTTTCAAAAAACATATTTGTGAAAAGATTACTCCTAAGAAGGAAGAGTGCCTACAGTTAAGAAATGAATACAAAGATATGTTCGAAGACAAAACTTGGGTGCAAATAAAAGTTTTCATTTATAACACCTTCAGAAAGGAAAAAAAAATGAGTTCCTATTAATAAAGTGTCAATAAGTATTCACGTGTCTTCTTATTGTCATCTTGTGGTACCCAGATTTTGTGTAATTTCTGATTTACCAACAAAAATATAATAACTCAATACACATGGTTTGAGGTTTAGTATTTTATGATTGTCTATAATTTCTCTAGAACTCCCCCAGAAAATTCTTGAGAAAATGTTTCACCTCACATCACACGACTACTATGAGAAAAGAAAATCGGTTACCAAACTTTCCCTCTTCAAGCTTTTTAATTCTGGAATTCTCAATATTTAACCATTGATGGATCAAATTGCAACCATTTACTTCGGACGTTCTTTGAAAGAAGCGAGATGTCACAGACGGATGTGTGAGTGATTCTATGAACTATTTCAGATTACATATCCTTAGGAACGAGCAAAACATATTTTTCATCAGCCAACTTTCGAAAAAGGTCATTTGAATACCTACCGAAAATCCAAAAATATATTTTTTTTATCTCTCTTATGTTTCAGAAAAGGTTTTGGGAACTTTCGATTATGAAATATAAATTAAGGACTCTTAGCTTTTATTCAATTGCACTGAAAAGAATAAAACACGTAATCGCACATCTGAAGAAATTTTATTTTATTTCTTTGAATAAAAGTTTGTCCTTATTTTTCATATCTATTCGATTCTTTTTAGTCATTCAGTCAGCACCTTCAAGAACAAAAATCATAAAATCCCCTTAAGATTCCTGAATTTTGACAAAAAATATATTTTTTGAAAAATAGACTGCTGATACTTGATGAAAGTCCATAATTGTTTAACTCCACCTGATGAAGCGAAACACGTGTCGTGGTCCAGTTGACCCTAAGTTTCATATAGTGAAGTTTAACTCTATTCTTTAAAATATCTCCCTCCCCAAAAATCACTTGATACAATTTATTCAAGAATCTAATAATCACAAATTTGTCCGCCATCGTGAATTCCGTAATTATGACAAAAAATCATATTCTCAAGACACCAAAAACCCCATATACAAAGTTAGTATAAAATCTTACCATAAATCACAAAATTCGTTTACCATCTTGAATTCTTAAATTTTGGCAAAAATCATATCCAAAAAACCCTGATACCAATTTAGAATAAATATTTTGACGTAAAATTCATAATCATCTACCTCAAAATGTCTGTTATGCCAATTATAACGAAAATCGTCTGATATTTTGCAGCCGTCATTTCAAAATCTTAAATTTTGATTAAAAAACCAATACCACCAATCTCAAATTTTCAATAGAATCAAATATATTCAATATTGTGTTCTCCACGAGATCCCACCTTCATATTTCCATAGTGTAGATAAATCAGAAAAAAAATCATCATAGGGATAGTGAAACAAAATGTATCTTTTTCTATGCTATGGTAAAGTATACAATATGATAAATTCAGATATCATGAGCTCCACGACGTTGCCGGATTCTCGGATCTCGCTTTAGTTAAAATATCTCCACTTACATACTCCGCTCGTAAGCGCCCCCTACCCTCAACAGTCGAGAACTATCCTGTGTATTTTATCCCCATAAGCATTATTTTCACAACGTTTCGGCAAAGTCTCATTTGCTATCTTCTGGCCATGTCTGAAGTTTTTCAACTAGACTAGTTACTTTTTTCCAATTTTTGTCTGGAAGTTACTTCTTTGCATCATCCACACATCTTTGTGTAGAGTTTATTTGTGAATTAACATCATTACCACAAATAATCCATAACTATGAGGAATATTGCCAAAACGATCACAACATTGAGATAAATATAAAATAATCAAAGCTCTGCCATTCAACGAACAGTAGGCTCTCATTATAACATGAAATAAACCGATTTTCTTGTCGTGAAGCTTAATGCATGCCCCTACGCAGAGCTGCTAGTCATCACCGCGGTCGAGAGAGATGACGAAGAGAAGAGAAAGATTGAAGAAACAGCTGCCTACTCGTTCATGTCTCGAGGCGCAACTGCTACTCTGACTCAGATTGTTGTTCCTGCTGGTAAATGCGGTGGAGCAGGAAAATTACACGTTGTGTTCCCATTTGAAATTGGTAGAGAAATTATGAATCAGCGTGGCTCTGAACGCACGGAAAGAGGATGGGGACTTGTAATGGTATTTTGCCCAGCAGGCTGCTACCTACGAATATTTTTGACTTCAACTGAACGATTTTTTTAATAATTTTGTGTGATTACTGTTTCAAACGAAACCATAATTCTTCAATCTCAAGATATTCATTTATTTATTCATTGATGAATTTCATTAGTTCGGACTTCCATTGTCTGATATTATATAAAATAATTTGAAATCCATGAAATAACTAATAATAAAATCCTCTTCGATTCATTATTAAATGAAATAAATTAAAAAGTCAAGAGATTCCAAACTAAGTTAATTCACGACGTTTCGATTGTAGTATCCACAATAGTCTTCGGGTGATGACTGGACTTTAAACCAGTGAAGCGGAAAAAGGAAAGCAGAGATAAGTGAGAGATGACCGTTTGGCGGGAGTTGACCGTTTTTCGCTTGATAATGGTTTTCCATATGTTACGTATCTCTACGCTAGCTTGCCTGAATACATTGTTGGACAACATGAATGCGGCTTCTTTGAATTTTCTCCTAAACCAATGTTTTTCTTTGTGTATGATCTCAGCTTGGGAAAATTCGATGTTTTTTTGATGGGTCCAAACATACTCTGATATTCCTGATTTGCTGGTTTCCCCTCGCTGTGTGTGAGATTTTCCGCACTGACAGGGTATAATCTGGTAAATGCAATTTTTGGAATCGCAGTTCTCCTTTGGTGGCCAGATTTTCGTAAGGCTGCTACGGATAGTGTTTCCGGATCTGAAGCAGGTTCTGATGTTGTACTTGGATCCAATTCTTCGTATCTTTTCCGATAATCCTCTGATGTAGGGAAGTGCAAGCACTGGTTGTGACGGCTTCACTTTTTTTCGGGGCTCCTGCTGTCTTTTAGCCAAAGTCTGTTACACCATCGCTTTGGAGTAGCCGTTTCGTTGAAGATAATTTTTGATGAAGTCTAGTTCCTTCTCGAGACCTTCCTTCATATTACAATGTTCGAAAGTACGGTCTAATAGAGTTTTGATGATTCCTCTTTTAGTCGGTTGATGGTGGTTGGATTTGTGGTTCAGATATTGTCCCGTGTTTTCGGTGTTTTCGTGGGTTTTCGGTATACAGATGTTTCCCAATTAATGTCGTTCCTCTTCAACAATACGTCCAAGAATGGCAATTCGTTGTGGGCTTCCTTCTCCATTGTGAAAGTGATGGAAGGTCTTACGCTGTTGATGTGTTTTAGGAAGGCGTCTAGTTCAGTATTCCCATGGTTCCATATCATGAAGGTGTCAACGTATCTCAACCAGACACGAGGTTTCTTGTGGGTGTCTTCAATAGCCAGAGTTTCAAACCACTCCATATATATGTCGGCTATGACTGGTGAAAGTGGCGATTCCATTGGCAGTCCCTCATCTTGTGTAAAGAATTCGTCCTTCAGTTGGAAATAACAGTTTTGTACACAGCATCCTAGTAATTCCATAATTACTTCTATAGGTAAATTCGTTCTATCTTTCAGGTCCTCGTCTTCGGATATCTCCCTCTGTATGATTTGCAGTGCTTCTTCGACAAACGTTAGTATAAAGGCTTTCCACGTCGAAAGTGATTAGTTGATCTTCATGTGTGACTTCAATTGCCCCTAGTAGTTCGACAAAATGCCTTGAATTCTTCACAAAAGACGATGTTTTTCCTTGTAATGGTTGTATTAGACCATTCTAGACAAGTTTTGAGTAACCGAATCTCTGGAGCTGATAATCGGTCTAAGCGGAACGTCCTTCTTGTAGATTTTGGGTAATCCATACAAGTGAGGGGGCTTACTGTGGTGCGGTGTTAGCAATGATCTTTCCTTGTCCTTGCTTAATATAATTGTTTTTCCAGCTACACATTTTTATTTCTGTTCTTCAATTTGTAATTCTTATTTTTTAGTTATTTCAGGAATTTCAAATCATTTTATATAATATCAGACAATGGAAGTCCGAACTAATGAAACTCATCATGAAACATTGTCAATCACCTTCAAACAAATATTTGTTCATTCATTTCATACACTATTCTACAGGATGAACACCATTACAGAATAGAGAAAAACGGTGGCATGTACAAATATGTACTTACATAATATAATTTGAGAATCTATATAAAAAATTATTAAATGAAGAACAGAACTGTCATTTAGTTAAGAAATGTCTTTCCAATTACTATATTGTGGTAGTTGATTATATCTAGGACACAACTAATAGAATTAGAGGTCCTAGGTTTGACTCTTGTGGTACACCAGATGTGGCTAGATATTCGATACACATGAGGCCATTATGTTTACGGTTGTGAAAATACGATTTGAAGGGAGTAATTGAGTCATTGGATATCCCATAAGTCGAAAGCTAGTTGAGCAATGGTCAAGTCTGTCGAACGCTTTAGAAAAATTAATATAGATGACATCAGTCTGAAACTGTCAATCAACACCTTCAGCAATACATTGAGAATTGTTACAAAATCAGTGATGGTTGACACCCTTTCATAAAACCGTGTTGATTGAGGCTAATATTGCTGCTGACATGACAGTAGATTGTCTTCTCGACAGATAGTAAATGATCTGAAATTTTTTATCTCACTTCTATACCTTTTTTTTGAAAATTGGGCACATCAACTGTGCCATGTTGATGGCACAGTTGATGTTTTCAGGTATATATTAATAATAGTAGTTAGTGGTGAATACGGGATATAATACAGATATAGATATAGAATACAGTTGAAATCACTATATATCCTGCTTCTTGACTCAAAATCTCGGACTTCTCATTAATGAACGTCATCAAGTCTTCCAAAAATCAAAAATAATTATGGCAGTGATCGTTTACGGTATAAAGAATAGAGAAATCATACTTCATCAACAGTTATTATTGTCTGTTCTGAAAAAAATATCACGCAAAACCTGGAATGCTCTGTTTAACCTCAATGTTCGTAAAAAAAACAATATTTATCACCCAATCACTCCTCGAATTCTAATGAGATAAACAACCATTTTGCTCGATTCGTACAAAATGTTTTTAATAATTGTGATTAAAAAATTTAATTCAATGGCAATAATTATTTAATCAGGCAAAATAACCAATTTCTCATTTCGATTTACTACCAAAGAAGCTGTGCATGGAATCTTAAATAGTATTAAAAGACATGCTACAGGAGTAGATAATATTCCAGTCAGAATGATGAAACTTTGTAGACCGTTTATAGATAAATACATTACACATATCACCAATTGTTGTTTTGGGCGTTCATATTTTCCAGACTTGTGGAAAATTGACGATGGGAAACCCATTCTCAAAAATAATGATCCAGCCACTTTTTCTGATCTCAGGTCATGTGTGAAATATTTGGAAGGGTTATTCATTTACAAATTATTAATATTGAAAAACCATATTGCGATGAGGTTTTAGCCCTGCAAGATATTGTTGAGGGACTTTTTAAGGTACTTATTAGTACTCTGAATTTACTAGATTTTTCGAAAGCATTCGATCATGAACTGATTTGCATGAAACTCAAACATTTTGGTTTCGAAACTATCAAACATATAAAAATTTACTGAACATTGTCTTCGCAATTTTTCTGCATTGTCAGTGGACTCTGGGACAGATTCAACCTCATTGAAAAGGCATGGGGGATGGAAATCATCAACTGGTGCCGAATGTTATATTGAAGACTCTGAAACAGCAAAAACAAATGTTAGTGACCTGTACAATATGTTTTAAACCATCAAAAACCGCATAGGAGGTGACGTACGTGTTCTTCCGCCATCCCAAACACCGTTTGTGATGAGTCAGTCTCCAACAGGGTCCTCAAATCCTCGTTCTGGATTACTGTAGGTCTGTTACGGCAGCGTTTTGGTTCAATTTGAATTCGTAGAGGAAAATTGGCCAAAATTCGCTCAACGACATTATATGGTAGTAATTAACTGAATAACAGTAGAATAAATATTTATTGAGAAACGGCGCTACAAAGACATAGCCAATCATCATAAGTTTTGTGTAGAGAAGATACTTCAACACTTTTAAAAAACTTGATTCAACAATGGATTCATTTTCTGTTGACTTCCCTACACTGTGAGGTTATTTACTAGTGACATTTCTGAAAAAAGCAGCTCTGTCAATTAATGACATTTTCAATTGAAATAATGTTCATTTTTTCAGCTGAAAAGTGTCAAAGAAGGTAAAATAAGATGTGGAGGTGATGTGGTGGATGAATACGTGTGTTTTTCTATAGTTCGTTTCGCGCAAAAAAAAGGCTGAGAAGTTACAATTTTCAGAACTTTGGAGAGCTGTAACTTTGAAAGTAAGGGAGCGCACTGATTTTTCTTCCAGGTTCGTAATCTACACGTCAAAATACGTAAGTAAACTCAATTTTTTTCTTAAAAATCGCCGTTTACAGGAACAAATCCTTTCAAATTTTAAGATATCTTATGTTCATCCATACTATAAATTACAATTAAAACGCATCAAGGTAGTGAATTATAATTGTTTCCTCACTCAATTTCATCCAATTATAAGCCGAGTAAAACAAACACATGAATCACTCTGCAGCAAAACACCAACAAGCATTTCCATGCAGAATATGAATAATAATCGTCCCGCGCACAAGTTCAAGAATGTTCAGTAAACCGTGCTGAAGGCCGCGTTCCTCGTTTCTTTTCTTTGCAGCCTCCATTTTTTAACCTTCGACTTTTATGCATATATGGACTAGTTGCGATGGGAGTAACGGTGTAAAACGCCAATGGAAATTGCTCCCGAACACGTATTATTATTACCAATATCTGGTGTGTGATTGCCTCGCGGTTTAGAGAAAAGAAGAATGGACCATTGGCGACGTTAGATCGATTTCCAGAAGGTTTTGGGACACTTTTTGCGGCTTTCCTTGTTGAGATACATAAGCACCACAAATGAAAACTTTCTAGGACTTCAGAATCACCTCATAATCAAGAGCCATAAGTTGACTTGTGGTTTTTGCGCAAAACTTCATATTGGTCAAACAGGAAGAATCTTTTCCTAACGAATGAAGGGCCATATGAGTAGTTTTCTGCATTTGAAGACCAATTCCATATTTGAAAACATTTTTTTTTGGCAGAATACATCTTTGGCGTATTACATTTGGAAGAGACATCTTTGAAACTCAATTTATTTTTTGGAGTACTTAGAAACTGATAGGTTTAAGGACTCTGAAAATCTACTGAATGACCAAATATAATTGAATTATTTTCCTTTCTTGAATCTGTTTTCCAATGTGAAAATAAAGGAGTTGAAAAAAATCTATCTCGGACGAGACACATATAGTGATCGTTGCGACTGCAGTTCATAACAGTGGCTTTCGAGAATAATGTCTCAACAATCACCATCAAGAAACATCTCACAATACATGGGTTCACCTACAAACTAATATAATCAGTTCGAAAAATAATGTAATTGCTGAATTGCAAAACTTCTGTGAGAGGTGAGGTACTATCCGCGACAGGAAGCTAACATGGAACTCTCCTCTACAGAGTAGAGCAAAAAGAGCATATGTGGCTTATGAGCAATGTCGGAGGACAATGGGATGCGCATAGGTCTTTCACCCCGTGAAGTCACCTGGATCTACACTGCAATAATAAGACCTATATTAACGTACGGAGACTTTGCTTGGGTACCTAAAGTTTTACAAGCAACGGCCATCCAAAAATTATATCAAGTACAGCGACTGTCTTGTTTAAACATCACAGGAGCCATGAGAACAACACTAACCGCGGAAATGAAACTAATTACGGGTCTGACCCCTCTGGACATTAAGGAGGTTGCGTTAATTGCCATGCTACGATTGCGCACGGCTGGTGTAAACCTCAAAGTAGGAAAGGGTCAATTGGCGAGAAGCACTCACTGCACAACCTCTGCTGCAGGCAACCATTGATGTATTTGAACCCAGGTTTGTGTTTAATAAACCCTACAAAATACAAATAATACAGAACACAGAGTCAGATGCTACAAATGCAATACGGATTTATACAGATGGCTCAAACACCAAAGAAGGCTCAGGATGTGGAGTGTACTCCAGATCACTAAGCCTAAGGATGAAGTGGGGAATGGGGAAAAATATTAGCGTGGTGCAAACAGAAATGGCTGGTATCTCAATCGCCACAAAAGAAATAACCAGGAAAGGGATTTCTGACAAAAACATAATAATCTGCACTGGCAGCAGACAAGCCCTATTAGCCTTAAACAGACAACGTGTTACCTCAGGGCTAGTACTATATATAGTGCCACCAAGATTTAGCCAAAACCTCAGTAGATAATAGATAGACAGATAGATCTTTATTTAAAAATAGGTAACCCTAATATACATATATATCCTAATTAAATCAACAGTGTATATATACAACATTAGACCAACACAAAAAAAGAAATACAATGCAACAATAATATACAAAAATCACAATTTTAAAAATAGAGTTAATAGAATTAGTAGAATTACAAGAATTACAAGAGTTGCCTTCAGTACGATATCTATTTCATCTTAATAAGTTCTTTCAATTGTCTTTTAAACAAATTCAACGATGATGATGTTTTAATGAAGTCTGGTAGTTTATTAAATTCTTGGAAACCTTTGAAAAATAAAGAGTTCATAGTACTGCGATAAGCAGTGCTGCTAATGTGAATGTCATTTTTACCCCGAGTGTTATAAGTGCGAATGTCTCTATTTAATATTATAAATGTATGAAAGTAAACAGGAGCCAGGTTATTCAATATTTTATATACAAAAATCATTGTGAAATAATACATTCCTTTTTTGACTGAGAACCAATTGAGCGTTGCTAACATAGATCTTATGGGGGTGAGACGATTAGTTCTCAGAATTATTCCCATGCCACGATTTTGAAGTTTTTGTAGCATATTCAGCTTAGTAAGGTCAAACAAAAACAGGGCTGATGAGCAATAATCAAAATGCGGCTGAATAATTGAATTATATACCGTGATTTTTGTTTCGGTTGATAATTCCTGGGCTATACGAGAGAAAAAATAAAGTTTTTTTGAAATTTTTTTATGAATATAATTGAAATGGGTATTGAAGTTCAGAAAGTTATCCAACTGGAAGCCCAAATACTTGATATTCGATACAATTTCAATTTGTTCATTATTGATGTTTAGGTTAAGGCTATTAATATTAATGGTATCATATCTGTATTTACTTGTGAATATCACAGCCTGACTTTTAGACACATTCAATTTCAATTTATTCAAACTCAAATACTTGCTAATTGATTGTAAAACATTATTCATTTTTTGAATAGCCGTATCTAGGCAGACGTCACTACAAGCAATTAAGGTATCATTAGCAAAGAGGTTAATGAATTCGCATTCCACAAAGAGGTTAATATCATTAATGTATAATAGAAACAATAATGGGCCCAAAAAACTTCCCTGTGGAATGCCAACATCATTATCTAACTCAGACGAAACTTCAGACTTGAAACGTACCCTTTGGCTACGTTGCTGGAGGTAGTTATTTAGCCATTGGTATACCTTGCCCCTTATCCCATATTGCTTGAGTTTAACCAACAATATTTTACGATCAATGGTTTCGAATGCTCTCTTCTGATCAAGGAACACAGTAATAACATTATCCTGAGGTGGGTTGAAGGGCACGACAGGATTGAAGGTAGTCGTATTGCCGACTCTGTAGTCAAGGAAGCGGCTGGATCAAGAATTTTAGGACCCAGTGGCACCCACGGCCTGATGACTTCGACAATTGCGGAACTACCCAAATATTACACCCAAGCACAATCCCTAAAGAGATGGGATGGAACCAAAGAATGCAATCTTGCCAGGATCACCCTTGGAGACCCTGGGAAGCTGGTGCCAAAAAAATATCTGGCGATGACCAGGAAAAATCTACGCCTAACAGTAGGATTTCTAACCGGCCACTGTCAACTAAGGAAACGCCTCCATAATATGGGGCTAGTGGACACACCTCTATGTAGGATGTGTTAACAGGACGATAGGACTTTCAGGCATGTCCTATGCGGGTGCCTGGAGTTATCGTCAATGTGAGAGTGTGTGTTTGGCGAGTCTTGGCCTACACCTACCTCAGCAACTTTTGATGATTTATAAAGCTCAGATCAGACTTTTTTTGAAGTATTGTTCTCATGTATAAAGCTCTGCCCCCAAGGATACTCTGAAGTTGCTGCAAGTGCAATCAGAAACGGTCGCATGAGCAACGTTCAGGAGTTGTTGAATGACGTCAACGACGATCTAGGTTTGCTTAAATGGGTCATAACTCGTGATGAATCGTGCCACCGTATTCACCAGATTCGTTTTTTTCCTGTTCCCGAGATTGCGGCGTTTTGCGACGATTGGGGAGATATAAAACGAATCGCCGAGAGATTACAAGGACGTACCGAAATGTGCATATAATAAAAACAAAAATTTCTCAATTTTTTTCAACAGACAGCGTATATAACCAAATTTCACCACACAATACAGCTCCAGGTTTGGATGCCATCAATCCGTGATTCTCATTCCACAATACTGTTATTTACCAAAACATAGATTTGAAATTTTACGCCCAGCAGAGATGTATCTAGATTTATGGGTGTTGATGACTGTTGGTAAATGTAGATATAGAGTTTGAGATATGAGTATTCACCTCTCCCAAGGTTCTTCTTCTTCTAGGGCATGGTAGATGCCTGCTGGAAGACAACTACTTCCCCAGCTACAACCACTTTGAGTAGTGAATGTGAGTGTGAAGTTCCTCACATTGAAATTAGTTGCAGATGCTTCTGGTCTGTCCAGCAGCCTGACTTCGTTGAAGTCGATCGAGTAATCATCTACAGACCGGTTTCGTCAATGTTAGATAGATACAATTTGAACAGATATGTTTAAAAAACAATGACGATTAGACCAGTAGTTTCTTTTGTCACAGCTCATTTAGTCAAAATGTCCGAAAAACTCATTATAATTATTCAAAACCACACCTATTTCAAATCAAAATTCAGTTTGAGGAATCCATACCATTTGATCGATGAAATTCAAGATGTGACACTCCCGGATAATGCCAAATTGATTTTATTCGTTGTATGAAATATGTTAACATTCCTCTGAATGAAACGATTACCCCTGTAGAGGATCTATTGGACGAAAGGCCTATCAATCCTGTAGTGAAACAGGAAATATTAGACTTGCTCACGGTTTGTTTGTCACAGAATTACTTCCAATTCGATGAAATTTGTTACTCATCCTGCAAAGATCTCATAATGGGAAACCCATTCAGTCCCATTCTGGCAGAAATTTTCATGGACGATTTGGAAAGAAAAATACACAGGTAAGGAGTTTCGTGTAGTGGTATAGATATGTAGATGATATCCCAGTATGTCAAAATGGTTTAGACTTTCATGACTGAGGTTTTCAGTGTCATTTCTTTTCGAGTTTGAAAGCCGTGGATTTTTGGAATTTCTTCCAGACGTTTCGCTGGCGCGAAGCTAGCTTCGTCAGAGGTTTAACCATCATGGCTTGCTGTAGGGTCGAATAGCCCCACTCACTCTAAACCTAACCTAACCTAATCATAGACAACGATGAGTGTTCGCTAAATGGGATCTGGAGCGGTTACAACTGACCCTGAAATGGCAAGCACTATAGGTCCATAGAGAGACCATATACTGTGAGAGATATTATATTGCTATAAAAATTGATTGGTTGACAAGCAACACAGCAATCTATCCGGAATCAATATTCTTTTTTGATTGAGTTTCAACTTTTTTGATACTGATTGTTTCATGATCCATTCATCTTACAAGATATTCAATAGTCAAGTCAGTACAAATGTCACTATCGATTCAATTTCCTCTAGTGCTAACTAAAAAGCACCGCTCTGTACAATCGTCATACATAATGGACCTAGCCACAAGCCAAGCAAGCCCACCTAGCGAAGCAAATGTGAAATGAGTAACATCCAACTGACGAATTTTGCTTTATTTGTACAGAACTGAAAAATTAGTGGTTCTAGACGGATACTTATTTTCCACATGGTACACATTCATCCACTACGGCATGTGAGTTAATTTGAACGATGTTTCCTGTAAGGACGACTATGAGTGCCTCGGGCATTTCACAATTTCGCTTCGATATCGTTAATCAACTATAACAGTACCGGGAGAAATATGAAAAATGCTTCTTTATATTCTAATACTGGAATCCAGATAATAGATCTACCATAACTGACTACTACTGTTATAATAAATACCTAATGAGATGACGCTGTGGAGTCGTATAAAGAGTGCCAGTACATTATTCTGACCATTAAGTAGATGGAATTATCTTGAGTACTCAATAATGGATTTGAGCGGGAATTATTCTGATAAAACATGCAAAGGAATTGCGTTTATAGGAAGGAGGATATGTGTTTGATGAAAAATATTTCAGATACATTGAAAATGATTTTGCAGGCTGATTTTGCAGAACTCATTAATAGTAATTCCAGGATGAGCTGCAGGCAAGTCCTGAAAAACGGTTTTCGGGTGTGTTGCATACACATTTTTTTTTGCCAAACGTGTAGAATAACAAATCGATGAGAGATGTTTCTTTATTATTGCAAAAATTGCAAAATAAAGCATTGCATTCTCAAATGCAAGAAGTCCATCCCTATTGATATAATGTTAGTTGTACTGAACTGGAATCCATTGAAAACCCGATTATATTATCTTTCAATGATTCGTATTCATAAAAGTTGAAAGGACAGATTCCTTCATATTTTGATCAATTTATCACATTCAATAATCAAATTCACAATTACCAGACCAAAGGAAGTTCAAACTTCTAGGTAAATAGAACCAATTACAAGAAAACCATGAATTACACAGCCCACCAAAAAAAATGTTTTCCTGCTGGCGAAAAAAAAACAACTGATTTTGGTTAATTCATATGTGCTGATTCCAAAAATACAAACGTTTTCTTTGTATCAGCTCTAGTTTTCGAGATATAACATACTCATCAAATACTTAAATATTCTTACATTTCTGTATATTCCACCACTATAATTGCAATATGTTTATAAACAAACTTAACAAATTCTAAGCCAAATTCATACTAATGACTTCTAATTAAAGTGTACTTATTGGAAATGCCCATAACATGAAATTAGCGCTAATTGCTTCTTACCTATTGTCCGATAAGTAAATAGTATTTTTTCGGAAATGGCCTTGATAAATTACTATAAAGTCGACTGCATTCCATTGTAAAATTTAGTCTGAACTTGAGTTTCGTTGCAAGAGTTTGTTTTTGACAACTGAAAACCATGGCTTCTACAAGCAGGCGTTGTTGTGTGAATAACCCGAACGATTTTTGCTACAAATGTGGCGAGTACATTGTAAAGGAAAGTAGAAAACCAGTTTTTGATTTTATATAAAGGCATATCAAGCCTATTTTGGTGTTCATTTAGGAAAGGGGTCTCCAAACTACGGCCCACGGGCCAAATCCGGCCCGCCAGTGTCATCAATCCGGCCCGCGACAGCCAATGATTTACTGTCATCAATCTGGCCAATGATTACCTAATTGTTGTTTCTATTGCTGTGATAAGTTGAAGAAGAAAACACAGAATGATAATTACTCGGTTTTATTTACTTGCAAGGTAAAACTTAACGACAGAAATGATGACAAAGAAAACTTAACTTAAGTATCTAAGTTTGAGCATATTAATAACTAACAAATAATTGAAATGAATCACAGTGAAACAAAAACACTAATGAGATTTATGTAATTGTGATTTTTCACCGACAATACTTTGTAGTTGTGGATCAATTTTACTAAATTAAACCAATTACCTATCTAAAGAGATTTAAGATGCTCATCAGTTAATTGAGATCTGTAAACATCCTTTGTGTACTTCATCTTGGAAAACGTTTTCTCACACAAGTAAGTAGTACCAAAAACAGAAAACAACCCACGAGCAAATTTATGCAAATTATCAAATTGTTCCAGTGGAAAACTCTTATAAAATTCCAACAAAGATGAATTTTGATATTTGTTCTTAAGCATATCACTGCACCGTAAATCAATAATTTTCATTTGGACTTCCGGGGCCAGGGTTTCAATGTCAGAATCAAAAGAATTTTGAAAAAGCTTGATTTCATTCGCAATGAAATCAAAATCTGAAAAACGAGTATCAAAATTTATCTTCAAAGCACTCAAAGTTTCGATTGCAAAATTGACTGGAAATTCAGTCTCTGTAGTGTGGCTGAATATTTCACATGTTTCAAAATGTGTAAAACATTTTTTACGTAATTGCGATTGAAATAGTATTATTTTCTGCCTGAAGGATATGAAATTGGTGTATAAATCAGGGAGAAGCTGATTTTCTCCTTGCAATCTAAATTCAGTTCATTCATATGATTTGTCAAATCGACATAGAAGGCTAACGTCCACATCCATTTACTATTTTCTAAATTGGCAAAGGGCGCTGCTTCTCATTTAAAAAAAATTTCGATCTCTGCTCGAAGTTCAAAAAAGCGCTTAATGACTTTTCCGCAACTAAGCCAGCGTACGGCAGTATGATATGGTAAATCATTTTCTTCAATCTGTTGAATAAATTCGCGGAATTGTGGGTGATTCAGCCCAGTGGATCTGATGAAGTTAACAACTGATATGAGTAGTTTTAGAACTTCAGACATATCCAAGCATTTTCCGCACAAGGACTGTTGATGAATGATACAATGTAAGACTAATGGTTTTGAACCACCATCATTTTCTACAGCCTTTGACACAAGTGCAACCACTCCTTTATTTTTAACATACATATTTTTGCCTCCATCAGTTGTTATAGATTTCAAATTTCTCCATCAAAGGTTCTTTTTATTAATGGCATTTTCAACTCCCTCAAAAATATCTACCCCAGTTGTCGTGCCGTGAATACTATCAATATCAAGAAGTTCTTCATACACTTCATAGCTTTTATCTACTCCGCGAATGAAAATCAACACCTGAGACACATCCGTTGACTCATCCAATGCTAGAGAAAACCACTCATGATGTCCATATTTATCAGACAGTTGGGATGATATATTTTTTGCGATGTCTTGCACCCTCCGAGCCACGGTGTTTGCTGACAAACTGACACTTTTAAATAAATTTACCTTTTCGGGGCATATTTCTTCGGCTACTGCAATCAAGCATTCTTATATCATTTCTCCATCGGTGAATGGTTTCCCACGTTTTCCGATTTCAAGAGCCACACGAAAGCTGGCGCGAGTTGCAGACTCTTGTTCAGTATTCGCTTTGGTAAACAAAGATTGCTGCGATTTGAGTCCGCGTTTCAAAGTTTCAAATTTTTCCTTCCGCAAACTTCCTGTATACTTGGAGTAACTTTGAAGATGTTTCGATCCATAGTGTTGTTTAATGTTATAGTCTTTGAGAACAGCTATGGTTTAATTACAAATTAAACATAGCGCCTTACTACTGGACTCAATCACAAAATACTGAAAGTTCCATTTTTCTTGGAACGTTCTGCATTCACTGTCGATTTTTCGCTTCTTTTCCATACTAACAAATCACACATAAAAACAATAAGTCAAATCAAAATACTTTTATTGACGGGTGTTACTTTATTTCACAATAGACAGTTTCCACTAGCTAGAACCAGAACTTTCTCGAACCAACGCGGTAATTCCAAATATTTAATTACGCCTAATGCCACCTAGCGGGTAGCTGAAAAAGATAGTACATAGTACCACTACTCGCCACTAGATGTCGATAAGTGTCACAATACACAATATTAATTGAAATGCAAAAAAAACGTAATTTTGCTTAGGTCACGCACTTTGCGACTATCCTAGTCTAGAAATATAGTTAAGGGCAGAAATTGGCCCTTGGAACAAACTGAAAAAAATCATTATGGCCCGAAGGCTTCAAAGTTTGGAGACCCCTGATTTAGGAGATCAAGATAAATCCTGGGCTCCATATGTAGTGTGCAAAACTTGTCTTGAAAACTTGCGACAGTGGTCGAAAGGACAATGAAAATGTGGTTCCCTCCAATGGTATGGAGGGAACCACAAAATCATTTTTACGATTGCAATTTCTGTCTTGTGAATATAAAAGGCATTAATCGTAACAATCGACATACGTGGACATATTCTAACCTGGATTCGGCAATATGACCAATTCCACATCAGCTTGAGCAGATACCCATTCCAATATTTAGCAGCCTACCTAAGTTACCACAGGATGATGTCGAAACGTTATGTGTCGAACCACAGACTAATAGAGTTGAGGAAGATGACAGTGATTTTGAAGGGGATTCAACACGTCCTGAGCGCTTTACTCAGGAAGAGCAAAGCGATCTTAATAGAGATTTGAACCTTCCAAAGGATTGTTCCGAGTTGCTTGCCTCCAGACTAAAGGAAAAGAAACTTCTTTACCCAAACACCAAAATTACATACTACTGTAATAGAGAAAAAGATCTTTTTCAGCAAGATGATATGGTTTTTTCTAACAATATTGAAGAATTGTTAGAAAAAATGGGTGTATCGGAGTATACACCAGATCACTGGCGTCTTTTTATCGGCAGTTCCAAACGAAGTTTAAAGTGTGTCCTTCTACATGACGGCAACAATTGCCCAATTGGGCATTCTACAAAACTGAAAGAAGAATATGAAACAATATCGCTGGTGCTAAAAAAACATCAAGTATGACCAACATCAGTGGGCGTTCTGTGTTGATTTCAAGATGGTGAACTTTCTCCTGGGACAACAAGGTGGCTATACAAAATATCCTTGTTTCCTGTGTCTTTGGGATAGCAGGGCTAAGGACCAACACTGGAGTAGAAGAAAATGGCGTTTTAGAGGTGCTTTAGTTCAAGGAGAAGCTAACGTAGTTGCCGAAGCGTTATTCGATCGAGAGAAAATAATATTACCTTCGTTACATATTAAACTAGGGCTGATGAAACAATTTGTAAAGGCCCTAGATCAGAATCGTCCTTGTTTTGAATACTTGTCCAGCAAATTCCTTGCACTTAGAAATATTTGATGGGCCCTCCGATACGACAACTTATAAAAGATTCGCATTTTACAGAATCGATGACTGAAATTGAGTGTAATGCATGGTGCTCTTTTTTGAAAGTTGTGGAAAATTTTCTTGGAAACAATAAATTGGAAAATTACCGGGATTTAGTGGAAGAAATGCTCAACAATTTCAACAAACACGGTTGTCATATGAGTATTAAAATTCATTACCTCCACAGCCACTTAGACCGTTTCCCGGAAAATTTTGGTGACCGTAGTGAGGAACAAGGGGAACGCTTCCATCAAGATATCAAAATATGTATCTGAATTGAATAAATTGATTGATTGAATTATTGAACCTGATATGATATGTAACATATAGTTATTATATACCATATATCCCATGCTTGAGTATATTTATTTTAGAAACAGAGCTCTATTTCTGAAGCACTCAATTCTCTCTCTCTCTCTCTCTTTGAGAAACAGGTTGTTATTATTTTCCAAACATCTACAGCCTATCTCACACCAAAAGTCATTGCATCAACTTCAAGTGTTTACCTTTTCTATTTTTATGAAAATGTTTTCAAACCACTTGTATTTGTAACTAACGTTTCTGCAGTTAAATCTTATAAGTAATTTTTAAACGAATACAGTAAACTCATAGAGCTACATTCATCAATTTATTTTCTATTTTTCCTTTTCTAGTGAATGTTTGTGGGTGAATTGAGAAACCCTAGTTCAAACCACTGCCAAATATCAGTGAGTGACATTATAAAGTAACTCTCATATTACCATTGATTATTTTGTTCAACCTGAGAATTAAAGACATAATTTGAGTTATCGTATACCTAATTCGATGTTAACTCTGTTCTCAGCGAATGTGGTTACCCACTAGAAATAAATATATGTGGCCAGATTCGTTCTTAATCATACCTCATTTGTTTAGTTTGAAGTCGAAAAAAGAAAAAATCATCGATGACTATTTTTATTCGGTTTTCCGATAATCATTATTATTATATTCTTTCGCATTTGAGATACTTAACGAGCTGTTTGTTCAGTTTTACTACCTGATTATTGATTTACAGTAGTGTATGCAGTTTTATTCGACTTTATATGGTAGTAAAACTTTACGACTAGTTTGCGTAAATCGTCCTTTTAAGTGCTGTCGAGATGATAAAAGACTATCGTTCCTTTGAAATATTAATTCCCGCGAATTGTAGGAATCAAATATTGTTGATTTTAAGAAGATTTTATTGTCAGTTATTTTATATTTCCTCAAGTGACAACGGTAGATTGTCAATGAATACAAAGATGACGAAAAACATGAAATCCGTTAATGTAATTAAAAACCTAGTCATCTCAAACATACAGGGTCTGTTCCAAAAATAAGGTGAAGGTTCAGGTTTCACGGGCTATATACATAGATGGATGAATAGATAGATTCATTGAAGCTTTCAATTTACATAATTGATAAAACTCAAGTCAGAAAAATAATAACATTAACAACACAAATGTCTCTCAATATTAATATAAATAAAATCACGTGGCGTAGGTAAATATAATGAGTTCATAAAAATGAGAGGCAAAAAAGTATATATCCCAGATATAGATGAATGAGTGTAATGTAATATGTTATATGTAATGTATAATGTTAGATGTAAACACCGATAAATGTCAAGTCATTTCGTTCGCTAAAATTAGAAGTCCAATATTCTTTGAATATAAATGAAAACAACTTTTCATTAAAACAACTATAAAAATAAAATAAAAACAACAATAAAAATTAATTGGCGCTCCGGGGCGACTTCATTGATTCCAGTGGCGCATTTGCTTTTTCAGCTGCAGGAAAACCCGGAAAAACCTGCAGCACCACATCATCTGAAGATCTTGATCTAACAATGTCCTCTCTCTTATAAAACAAAATGTAGGATGTCTCCAGAGGCTCCAATAAATTCAATGCATCGCCAGAACAGTTCGTCTGTTTCTTCTTTGACCAAGGCGTAATAATGACCAAATTCAACGCCAGAACCACAGTGAACAATGACTGCATAAATATTATAATAGTGGTCTGCTAGGTTGAAATGTTCATCTATTTCGAACCTTCCAAAGAGTGTCTTGCTTCCGTTAGAGGTTGAGTCTTGTTTAAAAATCATCAGTGTTATTATTAGATTGACTGGTGCCTCAGCTATACTTGTTTCCTTATAACAGTCAGTTAGTTTGGCGCATGTTTGACAATATAGTTGATCATCACCTGTATAAAATTCAATTTTCTGATGATTTAACAATAAGCTTTGCATGGACTGGTTATTAGTCATATTAGGAAAAGCTAGATGAAGTTCCAGAAATTCACATAAGTTTTCGGTACGTCTTGAACATTTACCACAAAGTAAACCAGTGAGGATTTTTCCAGCAAAAGATTTACAATATAAATTGAATAATATAGCTCTCAAAATATAAAAATTTATTCGCGATCTGGGAGTTAAATTTGATAGCGAAATAAATTTCAATCTTCAAGTATCAGAAATTGTGGCAAAAAGTCTCAAAATGTTAGGTTTTCTGTTGAGAACTTCTACTGATTTTTCAATTAAAACAAAAAAGATTTTATATTGTGTTTTCTTGAGACCTATTCTTGAATATTGTTCAGTTATATGGGACCTATACTATAATGCAAATATCGATTTGATTGAGAATGTTCGGAAGAAATTCTTAAGGAATTGTGCTTTCAACTTTGGTACTGAACGAAATGAATATGAGTACAGTCAACTCTCAAACCAGTTGAATATAAAATCATTGAAAGATAGAAAATTTTCTATAAACTTGAATTTCCTCTTCAAAATAATAAATAGTGAGATAAAGAAGCGAGAAATCAGTCCGCTTCCTCGTATTCTGAAGCTGGGAAATCAATATCATAATAATGTGTCACTTCAGGTCTTTAAAAATCAATTGAAAAGGCTATAGCTTTTCCGAGGCTTTTCTTTACCTTAGCATTTTCTTTGTAAGTACCAGATTTGTTACATCTTTTTCCTTGTAAGCACCGGATTTGTTTCATCTTTTAGTAATGTAGTCACTAGACATAAGGATTCAATAATATTTTGTATTTCACACTTCAATAAATGTTTTGTCTTCAATCGAAGACCGCCTGCCCGGTACTGACGATGCTCAATAGGCTGAAACAGTCTATATATACATCATACATATATACATCAAATTTTTTACATTTAATGTTTTGATTTTGAGGTTTTTCATCAACAAATGACAGTGATTAATAGCGGTTGTATTTTTTTACGTCATTTGTTAACAAATTGTTCATAAATGAATTAGGAGATTTTATAGTCGAGGAGTTTTTTGATATTCTGTTGTAATGTAAAAAAAATGATTTGAAAAAAAAGTAATTTTTAGGAGCTTTATAGGTATTTACTCTTCACGTTTTCGAAAAAAATCTTCGTGTAATGACAGCACTCTGAATCATTCGTATAATATTGACAATTTCATATAGCGTGCCCTGTATTTGCGATCATATAAATTATAGTGATTTCCTCGTTCTCGGATCTTCCCAACGGCTTAAGAGGAAACGAGCATTTAGATTCATTACATGCCAAAACATTATCATCAGCATAATCTTTCATGAACACAGATTACCAATATTTTAAACCATTAGGTGCTAAATAATCGCACAAAATGGCTTTGACTGAAAATTTCTGGAAAGCTTGCATTTAATTTTACCCCGCTCTGGACCGAATGAGGTTTTTAGAGTTCGGCAGATCCGTACTCTAACCATCTGATCTGAAAGACCACTCACCATACAAACTAGTCGGCTTCGTTAAGAAGCTGGGTTTATTTGGTCTAAGGTGAATAGTTGTGAGCCACAATAAACCATCGCGGGTTACGGAGGAGGGTCGAATAGATCCACTCACTTTGGACCTAATGTAACTTAACATAAATGAAGAAATTGGGCTTCTGGTCGATCTCTACATTACAAATATCATTGTATATTATTATATTATAATTGTAAATTTCCAATAACATCATACCAACAAATTTGGTTCGAAAACTAACAAGGAATATCATAATAACTATAACTATAAAAAATAGTGAATAGAAAATACATTAGCATACATTATAATAATAATAAGAAATAACCACTTAAAGTCAATAAATATGTGCTTTTAAAATGTTAACTGTTCATTTTGAGGTTTCAAGACAGATGCATTTTACAGTTTTCAAAGAAATTTTGAACATTTTGGCAAAATTAACAAAAACATTGGAAATTGTTTCTCGGAGACAATGGAAAAACCAATGACTTTTATTTCATCAATAAAATCATATTTCTCCTTGAATAATTTGATGGTTGGTTTATATTCTTCTACAAATTGTTACACACAACGCGAATTTAATTTATTTAAAAATAAGCGATGACTCAAGATTGAAGGGACATAAATTGAATTTCGAATGTTTGTTGACCAGAGCTTATGAGAGCAATGAGTGCAATGACGATCTGTTTGTACGACAATTAACATTGACCTTATTCCTGACCACGAAAATGCAAGACCCTGCTTCATTATAACGAGGAGAACCCGTAACAGAGTGAGAATCAAGTTTGAAGGAGAATTGCCCGGTGAGAGGTAACATTGAAGTACGAATTAGTTTTACGCTGGTTCGTGGCTTGATTTCAGAAATAACAATATTCAAATTACAATTTCATAAGTCAGTAATAATATCGGTTCGATAGGTGGAATTAGAACTTTCGATGGAAAATAAATCTAACGAAAACTGTGGGGTGTGGAAAAATGCTGTCACTGGAAACCTTATTAGATTAATATGCTGATCCTCCGATTGACATATTGAACATCAACTTCAGTTACATTTATCGATCATACAAGTGACATTTTCAATGCTGATGCATTACAAATTATTATTCAATGCCTAGGCTTTCCAAAATAACTTTCTATACCATAAATTTACGAGTATATTCTTGTGGAAAATATTGATGGCAAAAGGCAGAAGTAATCCATTTTACCCATTGTTATTATATTTATTTGTCGTCGCTATTTTGTTTCTTGGAATCCAAGAAACATCTTCCACTGACATTTGATTTTGCAGCTGTACAGTCTTCAATATAACTTCTTTGCATGATCTACACGCATCTTTGTATAGAGTTAATGGAGTAGTAGAAAGCCAAACACTATCTTTCCCAAAAATTATTCACTCTTAAAAATATACCCTTTCAATTTGAAGCTTCAACTATTGTTGATGATATCCAACCCCCATGCCTTTTAACGTTGTTATATCTACTCTAGACTCCACTTATAGTGCAGCAAAACAAAAATTTCGGCATTTTTCCAGATTTATGGATACCAAGCCGTTGTTTGTGTGTCTTACCATTATAGTCCAGTCATTATAGTAAGTTCACCTCGGAATTCGAGATACCCAGCTGTAAGTCTGTAAATACCTACATATTGACACCCTAAAAGTTGTCTCAAAACCTACATATGGTAGGGTGTAAGCAACTATTAAATTTCAAGGTCAAAGGTCACAAAAATCGGTTTTTGGCGCTTTTAACCTGGGGTTCCAAATCATGTCCTAACCAAGTTTGAACTTGATAATATACACGGTTGAAATGTTGATGAGCAGCTGCACTTGTTGGTGGAATATTTGAAAGTTGCACAGGTTTATTAAGTTTTGTAGACTTGACGTAATGCATATAACGACAAAAACTACGTCACACCTGAAACGAAGGGACATTTTATAAATTATACAGTGTAATCTATACGTTGTGAATTGTGAATATACGTTGTGAATCATTCATGTCTTACCTGGAACACATCCACCTAGTTCTGTGAGGAGAATTCTTGGTACTGCAATATACACATCTTCTTGATGTTCCATGAAGTGGCATGTGGGTACAAGAATCATACCTTATTTCTTGTGGTACAGAAGTTTTACAGGACTTATGGGCAGTTGAGAACGGTCGTCCCCTTTTTGTTATATTTTCTTCAGCTCCTATCAAACCCAAGCTCACGGCAATTTTGAAATTTTTTAGACTCATACATTTACCCAAATGATCAATGTTTGATCTTTTCTTGAAATTTATGTAGGAATTGACTAATGAAATGTCGGGAAGGTACCAATTCATAAATTGATTTCAACATATCCAACTTGTCTACAAAATCCATATGTTTATTGTACTCAACCACCATAGAAGGACAATCAATGCGGAGCGTGGAACCATCTTTCTGCTTTCGATTTGTTCCAGCATCTTGACTAGGATCTAAATAGTTATTTAGAAAATGAACACCTTTACGATCCATCCATTTGAGATAAAATAAACCATCTTTAGTAACTCGCCATTCAGAATCTCCACGTTTCATATGTTTGTCCTCGCGGATATCAGTGGGTAAATCTCTTCTTCCTCGTCTAACTGTAACATTAGCATATATGAATTCACTCTGTAATTTTCTCTGAAGAGGCACAGAATTGAAATAGTTGTTGAAAAATATTCGATGGCGTTTCCCCACCAATGTTCGTGTCAACTCGTATATGGCTCGAACGCCAAAATCTTTTTCAGCTGAATTACCTGCTTTTCCTGTATAGATTTGGAACTGACAAGCAACTCCAGACTCATCAGCACGAACCCATACTTTATAACCACGTTTGATGGGTTTCTGAGGCATATATTGTTGTAGGCTGCTGCGACCCTTGAAACGAATCATAGATTTATCTATGGACTGATTCATTGATGATTTATAAGTGGATTGAAATGTATCATTGGTCTGAGTTTGTATAACTTATCGAAGTAAGGAGATTTTCTTTCAGGGCATACAGAATTGTCGTTCAAGGGCAAGTGCGTCAGTAACCAATCAAAACGATCTCTTGCCAACACCGAACTAATGAAATTATTTCTCAGAACTATACTAGAAGATCAAAAGTCACGGTAACTAGGAAGCTTCTTCATTCCCATCAATAAGCTTATCGCAAAAAATGTCTGCATTTCTTTATAAGTTGTAGGAATAAAGGCTGATGCCACTAATTCTGTCGATACAGATCCCGAGCTTGAGATTTACAAACAACCATACATACAAACAAACATACCTACATACATACAGGTGAAGCTAATATAAAGCGTGTAAAAAAGTCCATGGTTACTGTATGACGGTCAGCGGCCGGTGTGATTTGCTGTAACTTTCTGTAATCGGAACAAACTTTGAATTGCCCCACCCACCATACTCCCCAGACCTTTCGCCAACTGACTACCGTCTTTTCAAGCACTTCGATAAACTTTCCCACTGGTAGAACCTGCGCCAAACAGGACCAGGCAATAAAGGCCTTCGTCGGCTCAATCGAACCATGCGCACACAATTTTTATGCTGACGGAATGAATCGACATGTGTTACGTTTGTGACAGTGCACTGAGATATAACAGCTCATAAAAACCTCTTGTATAAAGGTATTTGAACAATCATCACAGTCGCTCGTTTGGGGGTTTCGAGCCTGAATCCCGTCCGGGCGTTCCGCCGCTGCGCCAGTATCGGATGTCGAGTTGTAGTTGGCCGAGTGTACAGCCTCCGCTGCGCTGGACTCTCGGCATCGCCCTCACGAGATGCACCGCGAGATAAGAGGGGCAGATTGCGAGGCGGGAGGAATATATGCATGCGATCGCTGATCGGTGACCTTCACCGGTGCACCGCCCGCCAAACATTTGCTGCGGATGCTGAAGCGCGCGCCGTTGCCGGATCCCGCGTATTTCTCGTGAGCTTCGCTTTTTGGTCCTTCGAGACGGATAATTTCTTTTGGCGGTAGTAGCATCGCCCACCGAAGGTATTTTTCATGAAAGTCAATAGAAAAAAGGGACTGAAACTTGTGATACAAAAAATATCAGAATGAAGGATTTCCTCGAGCAATTGAGTGAAAAAATTATGCATAGCAATAAAGGAAGCAAGCTTGAATATGGTAAATTTGCATATTGTGTACCAGAAATTGTTCGAAGTCGTCAATTTTAATTTAGGCAGAAAAATCTTCTGCGTATGTCTTTAACTCCTACATTCTAAATACAGGGCTATTCAAATTCGTGTCTGTACATGGGGCTATTGGCACTTGATGTGGGCTCTTAGAATATATCCATGATTCCATGATATCCATGTAGTTTTTGGATCGTAGACGTTCACTTCATACTGAGGAATTAAATTCAATTTTATATTTCGGGATGTTTCGGTAATATTCGATTATAATTATGTGAATAATTCCCTTTTAAATCACGGCCCTGGAAATTGGTTGACTGAGTTGAATAAAAACATAATAGCAACTTTCACGTCTTCCTATGTATCGTAGAGTTTTTCGAAAGTTTTTTTCATTTTCAGGTACCTATTCATGTTTTCTCCATTGCTCTGAGCGTTTTCTTCGTGCCGTTTTCTGCCTGCAGTGGTGTTTCACCTCTACCAACCTTCCTACTCCAGGCACACTACTATTTGGATCGGACTTTTCCCGCGTTAATGATAGGTGATACCTCGAATATCTATTAAGAGAGACGGGTACCATCACTTCTGTGGTTCCAATGTAGACCAACCCGCAGCTACAAGAAATCCGGTATACCCCTGTTCTCTGAGGTCCTTGGCTGATCTTGGACTTTGTCTGATCGTTTTTGTTGGCCTGAATATTGGTTTTACATAGTTACTTTGGCGTTACCTCTCCTGAGTCGTATGGCATGGTCACCACCAGATCCCTGTAGCGTCACTACGCCCTTCGGTATGTTCGAGTTCCCAGCGATGAGCTTCGGTCTTCGCAACGCTGCACAGACCTTCCAGCGGTTCATCGACGAGAAGCTACGCGGACTGGACTTTGTTTATGCCTACATTGACGACCTCCTGGTTCCATCCGAGAACGACGAAGAACACGAGGAACATCTCCAGCTATTGTTCGAACGTCTGCAGGAGTCCGGCATCATCGTTAACACCCTGTCCCGACAAACACATTTTCTTTAGAGGTTACTTGAAAGAGCGACATATAATTGGCCCAGTACCACCGGAATCGCTATGTCTCTGCATTTTAAATCTGTAATATTCATTCAAATCACATACTGTATGGGGTCATATTGATCATATCGTGTACAGATGAGATGAAGGATATATTAGAGATGATTTTATGAACGCGCCTTTCTTTCTTCGCGGCTGGAGTCTTACTTGAAATATTTGAGAATCCTTCTTTATTGTATATCTGGAACATAAAATATCAGCCTCCGATAATATACCGGTATGAAAAAACAGTGATGAAAAGCTAATTTCCATACGTAAACGTTTCCCTTTTATCCCCAGGGGGAGGGGCACAGGTGAAATATTCAAAAATCCTTCCTGATTGCACATCTACAATATAAAAACTAATTTATATACAAAATTTCAGCCTCCGAAAATATACCGGTATGAAGAAACATTTATGAAAAGGTAACTTTATTTTATGAACGCGATTTTTCCCCGCGGCTGGTGCCCCAGTTGAAATACTGAAAAATCTTTTTTATCGCACATCTACAATACGAAAGGAACCTACATACATAATTCCAGCCTTTAGAAATATAGGGATACAGACCCGTAGATTGGGCTACCTATCAGGCGCGTCCCCAGGTGGCGGATAGTGGAACGGCCAGGGGACTGGATACCTTGTCCGGGACGCCAATGTGGCCTTACGGACGGGGTCGCAGGACTCCTGGTCAATGGCAGAAATAAGTGGGGTGAGGGGACCAGCCTACCCAAGCTAAGGTGTAAGGAATCGTGTCGACAGCTGAATGGCCGCAGGATGATATGCGGTCACGAAAGATTCCCTTGGGGAACTGGGCGAAATCTCATTGTAACCAGCCTTCCTCTGGTAATGCGGGGCTCTGCCAGAGGTGACCAACTCTTCCCTTGCTACTCGTGGGAACACACATGAATGAAACGAACACAAAAACAGAAACAACAAAAACCAATCCCGAGGCTGGACAGCAGTGCTCACCTCAATCTAAGGCGGTGGCTGGGGATGAACAGAAATGTCCACCCCCAATCTACTGCTTGGAATAAGGCTGGACATAGCAGATCACCTCCAACAGCAAGGACCGTTCCTGCGGCGGGCGCCAAGAGCTCCGCCTTGAATTAAGGCAAGGAACCCCTTGCAGGAAAGCTCCCTCACTTGTGCACCTCCACGGAGGAAACCCCAAGAAGGTTGAAGAAGCCGCGCAACGACAGTAATATAGCTGCACCTTCCAAAACCTTCGCGGAGACTACCGTGAGACACCTCAAGGTTGTCAAAGAAAGTGTTTGTTCGGCGAGTCTTGGCCTACACCTTCCAATATAAAGGAGATGCCTCCTAGTGACCTGTTTACCTTCCTGGGAAGGACAGGATGGACGATGACCTAGGAGGACAACTTCTCGGGAGGATGTGCAATGGGACATATGTGGCCTGAATGCTGTGAGTCTACACTCCCTACTTAACAGATACCAGATAGCGGTACAGAGAAACAATGATGAAAAGGTAATTTTCATATGTAAACGCGCCCCTTTCACCCCCACAGGGGATTCCCTAGTTAGAATATTAAAAAAATCTTTTTTTATTGTAAATCTATAACATGAAACGAATCTGTATACAATATTTCAGTCTTAGAAATATACCGGTATGAAAAACCATTGATGAAAAGGTTACTTTATTTTATGAACGCGCTTTTTCCCCGTGGCTAGTGCCCCAGTTGGAATATTGAAAAATGTTTCTCATTGCACATCTACAATACAACATCTACATATAAAATTTCTGCCTTCAAAAATACAGCGGTACGGAGAAATAGTGATGAAATGGGGGGATCCGCAGTGGGGATCCCCAGTTGAAATATTGAAAAATCATTCCTTATGGCACATCTACAACATGAAACGAACATACATACAAAATTCCAGCTTCCAAAAATCTAGCACAGAGAAACAATGATAAAAAGAGAAACAATGATAAAACAATGAAAACAATGAGAGACAATGAAAAAGCAGTACGGCTGTAGAAAAACGAGAATTTCATATGTAAATGCGCCCCTTCCACCCCCACATGGGGTACTCCTGCTGAAATAATTTAAAATCCTCTCTGGTTGCATATCTACAACATATAATGAATCTATATACAAAATTCCAGCCTCCAAAAAAGAAACAGTGATGAATGAGTGAGTGTTAAGTGAGTGACTTTTGCATTCATAAGTATAAATAGTTTTCGTCAAAGAATGGAAATTTATCGATGAAATTTCAATGTTTTGTGGTATTACTACCGAAAAAAAATATTTTGTTCAAACGCTGATATTTGGAAAGTTTTCATCGTCAAGTGTGTTTTTCGAAAACAACAGCACCAACAAAAGCTTCAACATAAGAAATCTCTAGATACACTTCATGCAGTTTATTTCTTGACACGCCACCAGACTGGTTCTGGGGCGAAGCCTCTACAAAGGCGCAAGATTATATTTAATTACTTCCTTCGATGAAACAGCGAATATTAGAGCTACGGCTGTGCTTGTAGGTAAATCTGCTCGGCAATTAGTAATACGAGCATACATTGCCCATAACATAACTGTGGTGCATGTTTAGCTCTTACTCCTTGTATTTCTAAGCTAACGTTGTGAACTGCCATTCTAGATTATTTTTATTGGCAAATTCTAATTTACAGGATGCTTCTTTATAGAATAAATATTGAAAGGGTTATATTTTTAGGAGTGACAAATTTTTTGGGAAAGTTTTTGGCTTTCTACTACTCCATCTTGATACAAAAAATGTGGGAATTTTCAAAGAAAGGAAGAAAGCAATCAATTTTAAAAGAAGTTACTCCATACATAGATGTGTAGATCATGCAAAGAAGTAACTTTCAGTAACTTTCACAAACACACAAAGAAATAGCCCTCCTGAAACAGCTCCTTTCATATAAACATTGAATCAAACGAAAGAAAATTTCTTTCAAAACAAATACTTTCATATTAACACTGGATTATACAAAAAACACTTTTCTCTACTCAGTTTGTATTCCAAACATTCGCTATAGAATCAAATCAGATGTCATTCACAGGATTCCTACAGAATATACTAGATGGAAGGAAGAATAACTTATATGAAACACTGTCATCCTCACTGGTAGACATCGATGTTTCGCCGTGAGACACTTGCCTTAGGGCCCTTCGTCCTTAGAAGATGAAACTGCAGTAACGTTACCCACACAGCACTAGATATTCTTGGAATATTCCCTGTATATCATAAAACGAACGTATATATTCCAAATATTCATAGAATATTCTTGGAATATATACATACCTTTAGAATATTCATAGAATATGCTTGAATGAATATGGCAGGATTATTCCCGAAAGAATGTGCATAGAATGTCTATAAATGGATTATTCTCCCTTGAATATTCTAAGAATATTGTCGATCGAATATACCATATGGTATATTCTTAGAATATATCCCCACGGTATATTTTGGAATATTCTATACAATGGAATTTTGAATTATCTTATAATAACGTATTCAAATAATTCAATATTATTAAAAACAAAAATATTTGAAGATCTTAATCGAATGCATAACCTAATGTATATAACCCTGATAGTGTTAACCAGTTTTTNTATTCTATGGTGTTTCTCTATTGTATATTCCTACAATAAACTAAGAATATCCTGAATATTTTATGAATATTCCTCGGGTTCTATTCCTGGAATATTCTTAATAGAATATACCTTAGATATTCTAAGAATATTATAAGATATTCCAAGAATATTCCCAAGGAATATTCTTAAAATATATCAAAAGTTCGCCAGGAGCACTTCCAGGGAATATTCTCCAGAAGATATATATATCCATGGCATATTCATAGCATAATACAATATCCTTAAATGTATATTCATGAAATATACCTGGAATATCTATTGCTATGTGGGTAGTTACAAATAAAAGTTGTAAAAAACATAAAAAGTTTCAATTCTCATTTTTCATGATGATTTCCTACCACGTAGTAACGGCTACATCCATCAATTCAGGGTATATTTCCTTTGACAACTGTCGAAAGAATAAAATCTCCAGTTGTCACATTCGATCGTCTACATGAATTTACATTCATAAAATTCCATTAAAATTGATAGATCACGAAGGACTTCCAAAAATCAGAGCTTGTTTTTCGACTTCAATAGATATTGTAGCCAACGCATATATATAAAAGTGGAGAAAAAAACCGATGTAGCAAACTGTAGACCAATCTCACTCATAATTAGTCGTGCGGAAATTCTCGAGAAGACTAGATTATTATTATTATTATTATTATCATTATTATTATTATTATTCATTCACAGGACCAAAGAACAATCAAGACTGAAACATAACAATCTGTTCATCAAATGCTTTTGACGAAATTAAGAAAAATAATCTGAAACCTAGCCTCATTTTTTAGCATAACAACGCCACCTCCCACTGAGCACAATAAACAATTGATTATTTGAAAAACAGATCAAGAAATAATCTTGAAGGCGAATATTTTTGAAAGAGCATAAGAGAAACCCCCCTGTCCCCTGTCTCTTTTTTTTTCATATCTGACAAACAGATATCAATATGTGTCAATTGACTCGAACAATGTGCCCGACTTAAAACCGGTTACGTGTGGAGTTCCCCAAGGGACATTTCTGGGACCTCTTTTATTCATGATCTATATAAATGATCTCTTTTCCTTCATGTCACCTCATAATTGTTTTGCATTCGCCGATGCTACTACTCTTACGACATCCGGAAAAATCAAGGGTAATTTAGTGCACGATATGAATCAAATTCAAGAGAATGGTGACATAAGGTTCAAAAGATACAATCTAATGCATTAAACTGTCGAAATACACATTTCTTTTTCAGAAATTGAAAGATACAATCTCTCAGCAGACGCTATTATCAGCTTATTACGTTTTTTTCCATTCTCACATCTCATATGGAACAATTCTCTGGTGAAATGGTACTAACGCAAAAAGGATATTTATGTTAATAGGGGAGTCTAAGCGAGGATTTCGGAATTCACTAAAGCGCGGCAGATTAATATACAGGGGGATATCTTGTACCCGGTTAAGTACCTCCACCAAATATGAGCCTCATATATATGGCCGCCCGTGAAGGATAAAGGATCAGATTAGTAAAAAAAATTGATCATCAGAAATTCTCGAGCGCGTCAGATTAAGGTAGGGTGAGTTAATTACATGCTGAAAAGTGTATATTCCAGTAATCTGACAATTTGAGAGTGACGTAAAGAAACGGGAGGGCAGCAAAGTTGTAAAAAAATAACGTCATTTCGACATTCTCGAGCGTAGCAATTTTTTTTATTCTGAAGGAAATAATTCAAGGATAACGAAAAATATATAATCTGACGATTTCCGCAAGCCGAAATAACAAAAATTTATCGATAAAGTTTAATGCGTGCAGCTGTATGATACCTATATTTCCCTCTCCGAATTTCTATTCCTCTTTCACTTTTCCTCTATCTATCACTCTCTCAATCCGTCCCCACTCTGAATTATGTTGCCATAACGCCACCACAGCTGATTACAGAGACTCGTTCGTGATGAAGATTATGATCAATTAATCAATTGATTATGAAAAATTATTTTTTTAGCATTTTTAAAAACTTATTTTCTTATAAATACAAGTATTCCACTTAAAAAACATACACTTATTCATTTGCATGCTATTTCCTGAGCTTTTCAATTATTTAAGTTCAATGATTTGAAAAAAAAATGTTTGTCTGATTAGGCGAATCCCTCTAGATAATCGTCAGATTATGAGACAGCACGTCTAGAACATGGAAATGAACCATATATATCTTAATCTGATGCGCTTGAGTATTTCAAAATGGCAATTTTTTTTGCACATTATAATAATGGCCGCGAGTTTGCGTCAGATCGAAATTGTCAGATTATTGAATGAGAGCTTTTTTTGTTGCACTTAACACCCCCTTAGAAAATCTGACGCGCCCGATTAAATTTTTTTCTTTTCACTTTTAACCCTTACGTACAACCACCCACATCATGCAAACGATCAGATTAACATACCAACATTATTGAAAATACGTAGGACATTGATGCTATCAATATCTGACGCGCTCGAGTATGTCCATGCAACAATATTTTTTTACATATTTGAAAATCTATAGCCGTTTCCCCCACCGATGAGTTATATATTATATAAATTTTTTTTATTCTTATCATCTGAGCTTTGCAACCTAATATGTCTCTATGACGCTCAAGTAAATCCCCATTTTACATCGTGAGCTCTCCTACTACAAAAAAAAGCCGTAAGGATATTATCTGGGGCTGGTTTCTCAGACTTCTGTAGACCTCATTTCCTTTCGATGAAAATAATGACAGTGCCTTCTATTTATCTGTATCAACTTTCGACAGATATTCATAAAAATTAATCAACATCAAACAGAAATTGTGATTTCCACGATCATGATACTAGAGGATGTGATTTGTTCAGGGCCAGTAGATTCAGACTCAAAAAGTCAAGCAGAAACTATCCATGTCAACATACAATATTCTACCTCCCCATTTCAAAAAGTTGAATCAATACTTATTCAAAAAGTATCTGAAATATCTATTTAATTCAAATTGTGTTTATTCTACTGACGAATATATCCAGAGAAACACAAATGAACGGAGAAACAGTATAATATTCATTCTTGGGTAATAATGTATGTGTGTATATGCGACTTATCTTATTTGTATCTTATATGTATACCTACATCTAAAAGATCAATAAATTATTTTATCTTAGCATGTCCACTTTTGGGTTGCTAATCACCTGTTTCTAGACTTGTAGAGGCTCAATTTCGACGCCGCTTATGCACCGTATTTGGACGACTCTTTGCTTTCACACCAAAAATAAACCACAGACACTCTTTGTCTTCATAACACTTTCCTTGAAGTCACGTCCCAAGAGTTCAATCTGCGATCTCATATCATTTTACCTTCAGGAAGCGTATCAGCTGCGGGTTTGATTAGAAACGTGCGAGAGCAACTTTGCCGTACCTCCGTCATGCCGACCAGCGTTATTTACCGGCTCGTTCTATAAAGTTTAACAACATACAAAGTAACTGCCTTGTCATGTCCTTTACATCGTTATCGCACTCCAATGATTTCTTTCGCATCGTGTTAACGACAAACCATCATCGAGGCTGAATAATTTTCAATTCATGTTGGTATAGATGAGAAGTGATCCAAGAGAACCTCCTTCATCCTGGTAGAAGCATTTGCAATATATTTATAGATGTGTGTATGCAACTCAACTTCATAGACCACATAGACCACAAGGACTTGACTCTCATGGGAATATTTTTCCACTGGGAAGTGACGGAATTTGACATTCTAGGGTATATGTTGATCATTGCGGATAATTGAAAAGGACGTCTGTTTTAGTGGGAAAAAGCTTTCAGTGACCCGAGAGATTCAATTATTCTAGAGATCTGAACATTTATGCAGACAGACTGAAGTACTTCTGAAATTTTTTAAATACAAAAGGAGTCTGGTTATTTACATTTTCACTGATTTCCACCACAATGAGTGGACTTTTTATCCAGACTTCTCACTTGCTTTTGACGTAACATTTGCTACCAAACTATGAGTGTCTGAAGTGTATTATACCGTTTCCTTATCCTCTCTTTTAAAACAAAAAATCAGTATTTTTGCCCAGTTGGACTGACTAGCTCTCGATTTGCAAGGGCGCAGATAGGTCCATGAATTTTTCACATAAATTCGACTATAAGTGCTGATGAAGGTTACCAAATTGAAAGCTCTTATTTGGACGCCATCTACAAAAGTTACTAGAAAAACTGTGTCCCTTTTCAACACTTGTCACTGTAGACCAACTTTGTTACACCAGGATAGGAACCACTTCAAGGATAACAATGAAACAAGAAATACAGTCTACATGAGAGTTCCGATAGGGTTTTGCATCGTTGAAATGAATGAATACATAATCAATATTGAATTTAAACTGTCACACTATGACATCAGAGTGTCATAGTTCTGAAGTTATCTACACTTTTCAATAGTTGCTTCAATAGGTAAAGTAACAAAATGCAGAATCCTACCCTATTGTTTGAATCACTAAACCCAACAACTCTTGATCGAAATCCTATTTCCAGAAACTATCAAAAAAAAACACAAAGGTTTTGTTTCAATCTCCTCCAAATAGACTCCTCTGATTCTTGAGACTCGGGACTCCGGCAGTCTCCAGCAGTAGCCACCTCGGACCTATTTGTTAGTGAGTCAAGTTTTCAATTTTTTCAATGTCCTGTAGCGATCATACAACTTAGTGCCTTCCTGGCATGTTGCACCATCTTTGTTTTTTTTCGCTGATGAATTCTGCATAATTTCCCCTTTCATTTGACGTGCTGTGCGTGGCAATCCGACTATTATTAGCGAAGATGCAGATTAATGCCTTCTGACATGTTGCCTCATCTCTGTTCTCTGTTCGATACATTAAATTAGAAAATAGAAACTCAAATAATTGGTATGATACAGTCTACAAGTTGAAATTGTCAAAGGGAGTTTCTTTGTGTTCAGATTGCCTCGCAAAGATTATGAAATGGAAAGTGGAAAAATGCAATAGTCTTCTAGTAAGATCGCTACTTTCACACAGACATTGCTTTCGAAGAGTTTTGAAAATTATCCTGCAAAACTTCTGCATCTCCATGAAAAACACAACACATTTTTCTTCAATTCTTTAAAAACATTACAATCTCAGTATACTCAACGATGGTGTCAGGTGTGAACTTCTGGAATTTCTGAGGTGTCTTAACAATTGCAAATGAGCCACTAAAATCAGAGTGGTGCATCATGTACTTCATATTCGTCCTGAAACTGATGAAAATACGTTTTTCTCAGCAGAACAAAAGCAATTCCTTTAAAAAAGCGATAGCATCATCAAAAGATGATCTTGAATTGAATTTGCTCTCACAAACGTCGCATAACGCTCTGGTAATATTTTTTATTTGCTGTTTCACTCCCTGGCAAGAATTCCAAGGACACAACACCGCGGTACTAAAAAACTGTTAACTTCACCTTGGCTTTTTTGGTTTCGGCTCAATTGGAAGGCGCCATTCCTAAACTTGTTGACTGGTTTGCATATCTAATTCGTAAATCCATGTTACCCAGTTACAATGCGTTTTATGAATGTGGCGTAGGGATTAACTTTTTCTAACATGTCAGCGACCTCTATGGGATTGAGTTTTTGTCAAAAGAATACAGCTCTTTTGTCAGTGAACTGTCCGACTGTTGTTGAACATTGTTATTATTACTGTAGGGTTTTTCTTACAACTACTCATTTTAGAAACATTTTATTTCGTTATTGATTTTTTTTGTATTATAAATTCTTGTTAGCAAATCAACTTTTCATAACTCTATTGTAGAGCAGTCGTCCAAAATATCCATCTGCTTGAGTTTTTTATGTTAATTTTTACTTATCATTCTCATATTTTATCATCGAACATCATTGAAATGTTCTCTTCTCTCGAAATTAAAGTTTATTGCCGAAAAACATTGGGATGTTTCTAATAGTTACTCATTGTTAATACGTTTATGTATTAAGACAAGGGCCCAAGTGGTTGACCTTTCTTGACTAAATTCATGACGCCGATCAGTGTGCGAGATCATTTTTCAAATTTTATTTGGTCAATAAAGGCATTCCTCCTCGTCACGAAGTTACACTGTTATTTTTCTGTTTGTCGTTTTGTTGGTATTATTAAAAAATGTAATTATTTGTGTCCGTCTGATTAATAATTCACCTATCACCAGTCCCGACATTACACGACGGTTTAAAAAAAGTGAATTGGGAATTAACTGATAAATTGACAGATGATAGTGATCTTGTCATCTACTCATTTTCTTGAACAGAAGTATGTTACACTGTCACAACTGTCACAGGCAAAAAATATGGCCTAGGCTCCTGAAGCCATTGACCATATTCCTAGACTTGTCTTGTAGTGGGTTTGTTGTGTATCTGTGGCCTGCTGCTCATTTTGAATTCTATGAGCCAGCAGTGCTCATGTTAACAGACAGTTTTATATACTGTGAAAATGGCAA
This sequence comes from Leptinotarsa decemlineata, assembly GCF_000500325.1. Lineage (NCBI taxonomy): Eukaryota > Metazoa > Arthropoda > Insecta > Coleoptera > Chrysomelidae > Leptinotarsa > Leptinotarsa decemlineata. The sequence continues at coordinate 198,083 of NW_019289554.1, forward strand.
AACATGTTTGAGGTAAATCAACAAGTTGAGTGCTGTAAACAAACTGAATGGCAGATGGTGCTCAAACTCCGTGTGAGTATTGAGAATAGTTTTGCCAACAAAAATAGTTTTGACAATCCCTTGACGCGGGCTTTTTGAATGATCGATTTCCGGTGCTTTCTTGATAGAATGTATATCTACTGAAGAACACTCATCAAACAACCCACACAGCATCAAATAGCATTCCGCGAAAAAGATCGTTAACATAATTAAGCCAGCACAGATTGTTACACAATAGGAGAGCCAGCCTCTTTTCATAAATAACTCGAAACGATCTCGTCTAGCACGTCTGGTAAAAACTGACCTTTCTAACATTGCATCATGATTTTCAGTCGTGCTGCCGAGATTTACATACATGTTGATATTATTATTGTGTGCCGATCGTAGACGGCCTTCAACTTGAGCACTCCCAAGCCAGCATATTATGAGTCAATAGCTCTCTCGATATAACGATGAACTTGGATTCCACTCTCGTTCCAATTCATTACTATGGCGCTATTAGCATTATCGTGGAAAGTGGTCGAGGTTCGAAATGTTTCGTTCTGTGCTATTTCGGAATGATGGCTTCGCGAAGGAAATGTTTTTCCTTTTGATTGAAGAATGTTTGCTCGAAAGAGTTTCATCTGTACCAAATGTTCAAGCTCATACCAAAATCATACAATATTAGGAATTACATTGATATTGAACGAAAGTAAAAGAGAATTTTCTATACTTGTATTGGATAACTTTGTATATCAAATAAATGCCACGGAATTGTACAGGTTCTAGTCCTTACTTTCTGAAGCTAAAATCAGTTTTTTTCTTCGGTCCGCTTTATTTTCAAACTTCTTCAATAGTTGTCAAAAGAATGTGGAATGTTGTTAATTGACTTCTAAAACATTCGTTGGTGTATTAGGTTGTATCAAAAGCTTAATCCATATTATTGTTATGTGTTTTTGTAGCTCCGTATCTCAATAAATATTAAATCTACTGTGTGGTGGTATATACTGATGGATAGTCTTTATAAATTAATTTTTTTTTATATTTTCCGCTTATTACTATATGATGATGTTGAGCGATTTCAAATTGAACCAAAGTGGGATGGCCAATAACACCGTGAGTTGCGCTTCTTCTATCCGCTCGGTATATTCCAGCTCCCGTTCCATGGTTGGTCTTTGATCCATCTGTATACCAGGTATTTTTTCCAAACATGTTTTCGAGATGACTGATAGTTTTCCACTCTTCACGGCTTGGAAAGAGCCCCTAGAATCGACCCGCTTGGAAGGGTCAAAAGCAAAATAGTGAAGCCCATAACGATGATTTTTCTACCGATGACAACCATGGCAGTAACATGGCAGCCATGGCGCATTTCGTGACTTTTAGCAGAGAGCTTCGACAGCCTCAGCTCAATTTAAGAATAGTAAAATCATCAAGAAATGTACTTGTGATACACTGTTTGGAAACTTTGGTGTAGTAATCAATATTACTGGAGTTTATCCCAACACCAACACGTTATTTTTAACACCTCGACATGCGATATTCTTCACTAGGTGAGCAATCACTTGGTGATTGAAACACTGCTATTTGATGGGAAAAAATGCCGTTCAAGCTCCGCCATGACTTGAAAAATGTTATAAGGACTCCGTTCCAACAGAAACAACAATTAAACGTTAGTTTGCTGACTTCAAACGTGCTCGTGCTGATGATACAGAACGCAGTGGACGTCCAAAACAACGTGTTACTTTATATTGCATGAGCATTTGACTATGAGATGATTCTGAGCAGTGTTGACATAACAAACTGGAATTTTTGCATTATTATGTGACAATGGATGAAACATGAATCCATCACTTCACTCTGGAATTAAAACGATCGTCATCTGAGTGGAGAACAACTCGCGAACCCCGTCTGAAGCGCTGGAAAGGTTATGGCCCCGGTATTTTGGAATGTACGTGGTGTAATATTCATCAACTATCTTGAGAAGGGAAAACCCATCAACAGTGTATATTATATAGCGTTATTGGAGAGTTTGAAGGCCGAAATTGCGAAGGAAAGACGAATTTGAATAATTGAACCAAAGATTTGCAGAAACAGCCCAGAACATTAACCAATGACCAATTAGAAAATGATAGTTTTAATGATCGCACTGTTCGTTGGTTTGCACAATTTCTTTCCGGAGACTTTAGCCGCAAAGTGTATCCCCGAAATGGTCGACTCACAGTAATCCAGGACGAGGATTTGAGGACCCTGGTGGAGACTGACTCATCACAAATGGTGCGTGGGATTACAGAAGAACTGAGCGTTAGCTCCCATGCGGTCATTGATGATTTAAAACGTATCGGAAAGATCAAAAAGCTCGAACAGTGGGTGTTCCTTCTCCATGACAACGCCCGTCCGCACGTTTCACAAGTCACCGTTCGAAAATTAAACAAATTGAAGGAATGTTATTGCAATTCACTTCTAGTATATTGAGGTAACGATAAAACATTTTCACATTCAGATCTGTGATCATCAGATGTAACTTTTAGGCTGTAACCAGTTCAACTGTTGGTACTAGTTTGAAATTTAATGGTAAATTCAGATCGAGTAGTGAGTTTTCATGAAGTGGAAAGTCGTCCTCGTTTCGTTGGAGGTTGGAGCCTGGCTCCCTTACCCATTAAACTGATGTTTGTTAAAGGGACTAGTGTATCATGACTGATAGTGGGATGGCGACATGAATGTCCTCAGATATCAGTGCCGTCCTTCAAGGTGTACCCCTACCTGGCTGGGATGAGACAGAGGACATAGGGGCCTCATGCGACAGAGTGTCGGGGCTTTCTATATCGGAATGGGTCGTCTACAGCATAATCTATAGCTTCCATAACTAACGGATTTTCATGAGTTTCTGCGCAATCAAAAACTCGCTGATTTCTCAACTGAATGGACTGCCGAATGGAAGGCAGCTGCAAATCTCTGCGAAAGGCTTCATTCCACACGAAGGCGCGTTCACAATCATCCTTATTAACTTGCTTTGCAATATCTCCAGAATGGAGACGCATACTTGATGACAGGCTTGAACATCGTGTTGTAGATGGTAATTTTAAGACTCATCTTAGATTTTCTGTTGATGAGAAGGTACAGACTTCTATCCGGCCCTCGATTCTTGTTTTAACTTGTTTAACTGTTCCAGGTGAGCCTGCAGTCTGTAACAAAGCCGAGGTACTTTACCTGCGCTTGCCAGTTGATCTCCCTTCCAGACACCCTCACTTTCCTAGCCGGAGAAGATATCGTTCTTTCCATGGTTATCGCCTGACCTGAAATGTTATGTCTTTCAGGAAGGGCCCGATCCACCGGATCAGTCCCCGAGGCAGGTCAAACGCGTCTAGTTTGTGTAGAAGGCCTTCGTGCCGAACACAGTCGAAGGTCTTCGAGATGTCCAAAAGGTCAACGTGAACTTTTCGATTGTGGTTTAGTTCTTGACTGGTATTTTCGACCAGCCTCAGAGCTTCAGTTGGAGTGTTCTCTCCTGAATCCGAATTGTTCGTTAGGCAGAACATTTCGGTCCTCAACTTCTTCGTTGAGCCTTTGCAGAACGACTCACTCAGCCAGCTTAACCGCTGACAAAAGCAGACTAATCGGGTTCTGACCATGTTTCGGGAGCATGATCACGATCGCATGCTTTCAACTTCTGGGGAAGTATCTGAGAGCCAATGAACTGTTTATTATGTTCAGAAGGTTTTTGACGCAGTTGGAGTTTTCATGAAATGTGAAGATCATAGAAGACAAGTTATCTACAGTTTTCTTTATCAATTTTGGGTATTTTGTCTATAACTGAAAGTTCAATTGTGTATTTTATGAAAGAATTGACAATAATATGAATATAGTCAAAGTAATGAGGTATCAGATGTGTTTTTACATGCTCTTATTTTTCAAGACTGAGGCTTATCAAAGAACTGGTCCGCAGGAAACTAATCAATTGCTCTGTGGTTTCTGACAAAGAAAAATTCGAATACAATAATTATACCAACATAGTTCTTTCTGGAAGGCTCCCATGTTCAACTTCCTCAGTGAACTCGAGGAAACTTGCAATTTCGTGCATTTATTTTCGCTTCAGAAATTCATGGAAATAATATTGAGATCCTATTAACCGCCAAGTTAATTTTTTCACTCGCACCTTCATGGGTGAAATATAGAAAACCTTCGATAACCACTTATTACATCCGCAGTGAAGTAAATTCATTAACATAATATTAAATGAAAACAACCTGCGAATCCCCCACAAATGAGTTTTCAACATAAACATCGCTTAATTCGATATAAACTGCTTTTTAATAAAATGATTACGCCGAAGCATTTCTCGAACAATGTTATTAATGAAAGCATGAGTATATCTTTCATTCGGTTTACATTTTTCATTTTATTTTATTGTTTCAGGCTTATAATTCCGGACTCGATTATAGTGATTTTAATTCGATGCGCCGTATAATTACGATCTCAAATATTAGCCTCGTCGTTATTGATTACCAAAAGAATCGCTGAAGGTGTGGATTTTGGACAGTAGCACGATACTTATTTGTAAAAACCTAGAACAGAGAAAGATATGATATACTGTATGCTTAGGGGAAGATTGGTATACACAACCATTATGGGGAAAACAGTCGTGGCAGGGATAGCAAGGGGCTGTCCTCAGGGGGAGGTTCTATCCCCTCTGTTATGGAACCTTGTAATGGACCAGCTATTATGTCTCCTGGACCACAATGGGTATAAAGCACTGGGTTATGCAGACGACTTAGTCATCTTAGTCCAGATTGAATACGATAATGTAGTGAAGGGATGCATGCAGCAGGCCCTGAATATTATAACAAGATGGACCAAAGAAGAAGGGCTTAACATAAGCCCATTCAAATCGATCATAGTAGCATTCACCAAGAGGACTAAAATGGAGGGTCTCGTACCTCTAAAACTTCGAGGTGAAGAAATACAAGTGTCGGGGGAGGTTAAATATCTGGGAGTAATTCTAGATTCCTAACTGACCTGGAAACAACACTTGGACAGGATGAAGAGGGAAGCGGAGGTAGCACTGATGCTCGCCAGTCGTACCTATTGAAACATGGGGGCAGAAACCAGACATGGTATATTGGCACACACGATGGTGGTTAAGCCCATGATAACATACGCATCTCTGATCTGGTGGCCAAAGATGAAGCAGGCGACCGCCATTAATAAACTAGGCAAGGTGCAAAGACTTGCATGCCTGGGAATAACGAGAGCAATGAGAACTACACCAACAGCTGCATTGGAGGCACTCCTGAATCTACCTCCTTTACACTTTGTGATGATGGGGGGGCAGGATGGCCAATTCAGACTGGAAAACTCACCGAACTACAAAAGATCGGACCGAACAGAAATTCCGGAACAAGTGGAGGAGCACATATTGGATATGTGCACGGACCACATGACACTGAAGTACACCTTTAACACAAACTTCACGGTCAAAATCATAAGCCGTGAAAAGTGGAAGACCATTAGTCATCTCGAAAACATGTTTGAAAAAAACACCTGGCATACAGATGGATCGAAGACCAAACATGGAACGGAAGCTGGAATATACCGAGCGGTTAGAAGTTTAAACTACAGATATCCGCTAGGACTATACACATCCGTCTTTTAGGTGACAAACACTGGTAAAAAGAGAACATGTAAATAACTACATCCAGATGAATATACAATCACATAATTACATGAAAATAATACATATAAATAATCACATCTAGGTGAAAGTACACAAGCACCAGCAATTTCATATCGTTTCGTCATTAAAATATTCTGTCGACTTGTAATAGGCTTTAGATGGCAGCCTTTTCTGTAACTTTTTCCTAAGAGAGTTTAAAGAGAATCCATGTTCTTTATATCTTCAAGAAGTTTATTATACATTCTGACACCGACATAAATTATTGAGTCTTTGATCAGTGTGGATTTAGGGATGAATAATGATAAATTCATTGCATTCCGCGCGGTGCGTTTGTTATTCTCATATAAATATTTATTCTTGTAAATGAGACATGTAGCTTCTAAAACGTAGATTGAGGTTAGTGTTAGTATTCCGTGTTTCAGGAAAAGAGGTTTGCAGGAACTCAACCTATTTACTTGGCACAAATACCGCACCGCTCGCTTTTGCAGCAAAAATACACTTTCAAAGAGTTCATTATTACACGAACCCTAGAACTGGATTGCGTAGCTCAAGTTTGACTCAATGAGAGCAAATAAATAGAATTTTTTTGCCGCAGCATAACCTAACTCTTCAGCTGTAGACCTGAGGGCAAGTATTACTTGGTGTTTTAAATATTTGATGTCACAGGTTAAGTCGAAAAACACTGTGAAGTGACATTTCGGCTTTTCATCATTTTTGAGTAAATACGTTTATTATTATCATTTTTATTTTTCCGGAGGGTTGAGCTGGTCGAGGCGTGTTTGCCAAGCCTCGATCATTTGATCCGCGGGAGTCATGCCTTAAGCAGACGCGATGAGATAACATGGGCATATGAAAAAAAAAACGTTTTTTTAAATTTAATTTATTCATCAATGTAATATCTATCAAGAGTCACACAATCCTTCTACTTTTGTAGAACGATTTATCTTTTTTCTCGAAATAGGCCGCAGTTTCAACAATAACCTCGTCATTCGAACTGAATTTTTTACCAGTGAGCATTTTTTTGAGATCATGGAACAGCCAGTAGTCGCTGAGAGCGAAATCCGGCGGATACGCTGGATGTAGGAGCAATTCAAAGTTCAATTCAAGTAGTTCTGCCATTGTTTTGATTGACTTGTGCACGATGCGTTTTCATAGTGGAAAATACATTTTTCTTTGCCATTTGTGGCCTTCAAACACTGCTCAGAATCACAAAGATGTTTTTGTTTTTGGTCAACAGTAAGTTAGCGCGGCATCCACTTTGAATAGAGCTTTCTCATAGTCAAATGCTCATGCAATCTGAAGCCAACACGTTCTTTTGATATCTTTATAAATCAGCTAATCCAAGCAACTTCACTTTTCGATGAGCTGAGCATTAAAGGGACTTGGCAACTAAGCTAATAACTAAATAGAAGCTTGTGATGCACTGTTTGGAACCTTTGACGCAGTAATGAACATTGCTGGGATTTTATCCCAGCACCAAACCATTATTTTCAACACCTCAACACGTGTTTCAATGTGATCATCTTCAAAAGGAAGATTAAACTGAATCTATATACAATGTTGTCCTTATTTATACCATCTTCAGATAAAATGAGCATTAAATGCAGGGTACCTCAGGGAGCTGTCCTCGGGCCATTGCTGTTTTTATTGTACATAAATGATCTGGCATATATATCGATTGAAGGCAAATTCACAATTTCTGCTAACGTCTATACTTTGGCATGGAAGAAGCACTGATGCACTAAAAATTAGTGTAGAGCATGATATAGGCAAAGTTAAACAATAATGATATGATGCCAATTGATTAACTTTCAATATATCAAAAACTAATATAATGTCCTTTAAATGTAACCTGGACCATATAATTCTTGAAGAACACATCATTGATCATAAACTAGAGAACAAATTTTTAAGCCTCAACATAGACAACAAATTAAAATTTGGAAGGTATAGTAGTATACTATGCAAAAAATTATCCTCAATTCGTTATGCGATAAGATTTATCTCTAACTCTTTGGATTATCACTCTGCACTTTTCGAATCCAACTTGCGGTACGGAATTTTTTTCTGGGGAAGCAGCTGTCAAAACTTAATGAGTCAAGTTTTCACAATACAAAAAAGTTCAATGAGATTCATTACCAGAGCTAGAGTCCCAGATTCCTGTAAGCCTCTTTTTCACCTCACCACATCTTAACAGTCTACTGCCTCTTTATTTTAGAAACACTTTGCCTAATGCACAAAAAGCACAAAGATAACATCTCGAACTCAACTCAAAGTTATGCCACTCGTCTCATATTCAATATTTCTCTTCCTATTCCGTCAACAGCACAAATTAAAAATTCGATTCTCTATAATAGCAAAAAATATTTCAATTATCTCCCACTTTCAATCAGAAAGTTTACAAACAGTTTAGAAGAAGGGTAAAACAATTTCTGCCAGATGAAGCTTATGATAGTATTGAGAAATTTCTTTCGGATAACTTCGCAACTTGTGATTGCAACTAATGAATTTTTTTATTACAGACTCTTACCATAGACTTTTTGAAGTGTGCTTGAGCCATATTGATATCTGGTTTTAAATTCTTAACCTTTATGTTGATGTTTCGGATTGTTTTAGTTCTTTAGCCTGCTTTGTCAACAAAACCTAAACTTTTATCACAATAAAGCATTTCTGACTCTGACTCCGATACTTCTGCTAGGTACCTGCGTTTCAATTGTCTTAAAATTAATTTCACAATGTTACCTCATCTACTAGTTTTCAGAGTTTAGTTATCAGATTCACCTGACACTTCAGTGACCTGTGATTTCTCTTCTCAGTTCTTTGCGGCTTTACCAGATTAGCTCGATGTAGCCCAAGTGTAGTCTGGCTATATAGAGTATTGAGCCTCTTATTTTGTTGAGGTCTGCGATTAATATCCTTTTGCGAACACTTTCGTTTTGAATACGGAAATGTAGTGACTGACTGGTCAATTGAGTTTAGTCAAAACAGCACTCTCCATATCTTCTCTTAAGTGCAATTGATTATGATCAGTGTGACTTCCGCCACTACTCATTTGTCCTTCATCAAAAATTGTATGTCTCTAGATCGGAGTGGCAGAGGTCTTAATCTATCTAGCTTAGTCCTCCTGGCGGATGCTAATATGGTAGATTTGGACACACCTACATTAGATCTTTCTTCATGTGTCCATACTGTAATGTTCAAGGCCTGCTGATATCGGTTTTAGCTCTCAGGTCATAAAATTGTTCAATCTGGTACAAAATTCATCAAATTCATTGTCTTTCGTTGAGTATGCGGGGTTCATGTTTGTTCTACCAAACCATTAAAATATTTTTCGATGAAATATTAAACATGTTCCTGATTTAACGACACTATGAATTGATAAGGGTGTCGTAAAAACCCCCATAAAACTCTTGTAATTACACTTTAATGATTTTATCAACGTACGCTCTCGCGAATTTGATAGCACAACCATAAAAAGTTAAAATATTCGAGTTTTAATAGACATCGTCAGTTTTACTTTTCTTTTTTATAATTGAATTGAAGAGATTGAAATGCCGGTTGAGTTATCTGATTCGAACAATGAATTATTGAAATTTCAATATGACAATACTGTACAACCAGAAAATAAAAATGCGATGACGATGCAGCACAATTCTTTCAAGTATAAAAGTGGCACTAGCCACTTCGGACCTATGTGTTACAGTCCAGTCAGATACGTCAAAGACGATTTTCTTCCACGTATTACAAAACCTCTGAATATTGAACGTATTCCAAATTCGACGACTAAAACATGTGTGAATTATATAAATACTAGGACCAAACGAAAGAGAGAAAGTAATAAAAAGTGCTGACAACTGCTTATGAAGATGTTTTCAATGCAGTTAGAAAAAACAGGAATAGGGAAAATAAAACTAGCATCTCAATGGAGGTTTCAGTCATTCAGCTTTCATTAAAATCAGGCTATGTATGTACGTATATAGTAGGAAGGGTGGGTGCATAACCACAGCACTTAGGCCCCATGTAACCCATTTTACATCATAGGAGTTGTCCTCCTGGGTCATCGTCCATCCTGTCCTTTTCAGGAAGGTGGACAGGTCACTAGGAAACATCTCCTTTATATTGGCAGGTGTATACCAAGACTCACCGACCACAAGCTCTCTTCGCGAAGGCTTTGGTAGGTGCAGCGATATTACTGTCGTTGCAAAGCTTTTTCAACCTTTCTGGGGTTCCCCTAGTGAAGGTGTTCAAGCTTCACTGCAGGAGCAGCCGGTTCCTTGCCTTTACTCAAGGCGAAGCTCTTGGCGCCCGCCGCAGGAAGTGCCCTTCCTGTTGCAGGTGAAGTGGGGGAGGAGGAGGGTGCAGTTATAGTTGCTGCCACTCCTGCCTCTTCCGCTCTTTTCTTTCCTTTTGGCCTCGGTGCCGCCAATGCACTTACGCCTTGGCCTTTGTATTATATCACGAGGTGATCCGCCATGTCCAGGCTCATTCCGAACGGTAGATTGGAGTGGTCATTTCTGTTCATCCCCAGCCACTGCCATAGATTCAGGTGAGCACTACTGTCCAGCCTCGGAATTTGTTTTTGTTGTGTCTTTTTTGTTTGTTTCATATATGTGTGTTCCAACGAGTAGCAAGGGAAGAGTTGGTAACCTCTGGCAGAGCCCCGTATCACCAGAGGAAGGCTGATTACAATGAGATTTCGCCCGGTTCTCCAAGGGGATCGTTCGTAAACCTGCGGCCATTCAGCTGTCGGCACGATTCCTTACACTTGAGCTTGGGTAGGCTGGTCCACGGTGGCATGTTTCGCAAAGGCTTTTGGGGAGTTTCAGTTCCCTCCACCCTACTTATTTCTGCCACTGACCAGGAGTCCGGCGATCCTGTTTGTAAGGCTACATATTGGCTTCCCGTACAGGGCCCCCAGTTCCCTGGCAGTTCCCCTACCCGCCACCAGGGGACGCGCCCGATAGGTAGCCCAACTCACGGGTGCAATCAGATTATTGCAGACAATCTCAGTTTCATATAAAAATATTCGTATATTTGGTTACGCAATAATGAGAATACTATGTTCACAAAGTTTTTTTTTAATTTCAAAAATCAACCGCGAAGGGTTATTAGCGGGGAGGAACAATTAGGTATAATTATATTTTATGTGATATATGAATAGATTTCAAAAAGGTTAGTAAAGAGTTCAAGTTCACCACGTGTAGGGAAGAATTGAGATCACTGGGAAGTCTTGCTTCTTGTCTTTCATATTCAAAAACTGGACACAAAGTTTATTTTCATGTTTTCCGATGATGTCAAATTTATCCTTTCAATGAAGTGTTTCTGAAACAATTGAGTTGATGGCAAAACATTGGAGAAATTTTTGTGGCAAATTTTGAAATTGATGAAATAAGTATTTCAGTTATACACAGCCGCTTCAGAATCAACGAGAAAAAAGCTTTGAATGATTGTCATTACAACTTTTTTTACAAATATTCACTACCTGGTAGCAAGATAACCGCAGACGACTTCAATATTTGGGATTCAACAACATCGGAATACTATACTTTTTTGTTTGAGGCTATTGAGGAAAGTGAAAGTGAGGAAATGTCTGGAATACTGAATATTGAAGTTAACTGTACAGATTGACCGTTTGTGGGTTTTTCTGTTTTTCAAGTATTGTTTAACTTATTCTATTAGATATGAGCAATTATGCAGCAGACAATGTGGCTCCTTGTCGTTATAATCTATATACACTTTCGAATCACAGTGGGACTACATACAATGGGCAATACACAGCATATTGCAGACACTCTGATAGTGGCACGTGGCATGAATAAAACGATTCACACGTGTCCCCAATGTCACCAAAGTCGCTTGTGAGTGAGGAGGCATATGCCCTCTTTTATGAACAGGAGGGAACGGAGCAGCACTTTTGAGGTATTCTTTTTTTTTTATAAACTGAATTCTGTTGATTGATTTGTTTTCATGATTCCTCTGCTTTGATTATTGTATACATTTGTATGAGGAATTGGCCGAGGTGGTAGTGCGTCCGACTCACGATCGGAAGACCGTGGGTTCGATTCTTGCCTCGACAAGATATTTTTCTCGAGAGAATGCATTTGATTGAAGCTGGGATGATTCTGCAAACATGTTAGGAATCACACGTTAAAAGGTAAGATCTCGTTAGTCCTTAACTCGGACAAGTTTCTCAACTTCTGAGAGTTGTCGTTCGTATGAGGGCGACAGCTGATTAACGGAAAAACAGATTTTAAACAGATTTCAAAAGTAGTTTAATTAGGTATATTTCAAATTGAAAAATAAGTTGAACAACAAATTTTGTCTTTGGTTATTAAAAGTATCGCACCTGCCCAAGCACTTTCTCTGAGAGTTCAAAATTTGTAAAAATATTATTTCAACAATATTTTTATTATTTATTAATATGCAGAGACTGAATAATAATATGATATCAATTCAACAGTTTTTTTGACCCACCATATATACGCTATGTACAGCATAAGGTGAATAACTATTATGATTATTTTCTTTCAATATAATATAAGTGATGAATTTAAAAAATAACCTCACCTGTAAAATATAGTAAATATTCTTGAAACTTGTGTTTTTTTTCTATATCAAAATGTAGTTCAATACATAGAAGAAAATGAAAGATTTCTAAGGCCGTCATTCTCACATTAATTTCATTTTAAAAATGTTCTGTTTGAACGAGATTCTCTGCATCTTTTCATTTGAATGTAGTTAACAAGATTTCGTGTTGAAAATGAAAATTTGGACTTCCATACGGTTCAAAATATTGAAAAAGCAATAATATTCAAACTATAAAAGTTATAATATGGATGATGTGACGTTGGCATCTCTATTTCGCTTCCGGCAATAATTTTTTTCAGGCATATACATACCTTAACCCCATATCCGTTTCATCATCAAAAGACAACGAGAGAATTATTCTTGCATGATATGCGGTAGGAACATTCCTAATTCGATCGAGCCCATATGATATGAACTGAAGGCATCTTCGAATGAATTTCTTAATAGTCCAGGAGAAGTGGTTGGGCACAGAACTTTGCTTCAGGAATTCGAAATTTGATTCACGTTTCCAACAGAGACAATGAATCGTTTATTATATTCAGATTTATGTTCTTCAGCCATCCCACGCACCATTTGTGTCAGTCTCCACCAGGGTCATCAAATCATCCTCCTGGATTACTGTAGGTTGATCACCTCGGGGCTAAAATCTTTGGAACGAAATTTAGCAAACCAACATCGAACATTGGTTTGATTAACACTATCATAGCCAAATGCCTTGTTGCTTGATTTTCCCATATTACTTATGGTAGTACCTCAGTTGAGAGTGTCAGATTTTTCATGTTCAATCGCTGATACACTCTGTTTCATGAAAGTAAAAAATAAAAATGTTCAATATGAAGGCAAAACTTCAACAGAGTGTTCAAACAAAATTTTGTGATTTCGATAAGACTCGCCACAGCGGGTTTATAATAATTTTTGCCTCATACTTGACACAAACAAAAGATTCTATGAAAGTTCATGAAATAATGAGAGTATTTTGGTCCTTTTTTGTCGATGGATATCTTGCCGCGTGCTCATACTAGCAACTTTTAGTAAAATACTTCACACCTGGAATTATAGCTACTTTTGAAAATCGTGCTTTCGATTTCAATCCAAAGTTTAGCCATTATGGGGTACATGCACACGTTTATGTTTCTCAATAGGTGTTAAGATAATAATAATAATAATATTTATTGATTTCTTTAAGACATCTTAATATACATACATTATTTCAAAAATACATAAATAAATGACATAAATAACAAAAATGATGATATGATAGAAAAAAAAAGTTTTTCAATGATTCCAGAATGGTTTCAACATGAGTACATACATATTAAGTATATTACCAAACAGAAAAAAAAACAAGTATGATATTTTATATAGTTCATGAGTTTTTTTTAATTGGAAAACATTTATTGAATCTTTCAACGAAAGTGGGAGTTTGTTATACTTATTCAAAACTTCATATAATAAAGACTTCATCGTACTTGTCAAATTAGTTCGAGGAAGGTGGAATTTATGAGAGCTACTCGCTCTTGTTAAGTGGTTATGGATTTGAGATTTATATATATACAGAATTCTTCAAAATAAGTTGGAAGCAAGTTATGTGTTAGTTTGAAAATGAATATCATTGCTAACTTATACAGTCTCTGGGAAACAGACAGCCACTTCAATGTACTTAACATGTTTGATATACTAGAATACCTATTCACTTGTAAAATAATCCTAATTCCACGATTCTGTAACTTTTGTAAAGCCGATACCTTATGAGTATAACAGACTAGCACGATAATCAAAATAGGGTTGGATTATACAATTATATAATGTAATTTTTGAGTACATCGAAAGCTGAGATAAAATTCTTGAGAAAAATATATGTTTTTAGTGATTTTCCTATATATATAATCAAAATAAGCATGAAGAGATAAAAGAATATCCACCATGAAACCTAAGTATTTGAATTCACTTACGAACTCTATTACATCACCTGCAATTTGTAATATTATGTTGAGATTGTTGATGAGTGAAAGCTTATAACCAGTTGATAGCATAATATATTTTGTTTTGTAAGTGTTGAGTTTTAGTTTATTGCTATTCATGTACTTGAAAACATTTCTCAGTTCATTATTCATTTGATCAGCTACTGTTTCTATATTATCTCCTGAAATTGATAACAAAGAGCCGTCTGCAAAAAGGTTCGTGAAATCATAACCATGAACGGTATCTATATCATTCAGGTAGATTAAAAATAATATAGGTCCCAAAACACTCCCCTGAGGTACCCTGAAAATGACATCGCGAGATGATGACACTGAATCCTTTATTTCGGTTACCTGTTTGCGTTACGATAAATAATCAGTCAGCCATAACAAAACAGTTTCCCTGATACCAATATATTGCAGTTTATTTAGTAATATGTGGCGATTGATTGTCTCAAAAGCTCTTTTAAGATCTAAAAATACGGCTATGATATAATGTCCCTTATCTATTGATTCTTTCCATTTTGATATTGTGACTTGTAATGCAGACTCACATGGACGGTGTTTTCTGAAACCTGACTGATATTTTAGTAAAATATCATTATTTTCAATATATTCAATGAGTTGATTATAAACTGCGAGTTCTAATATCTTTTCAATACAAGGCAAAGTGTTGATTGGTCTAAATTCCCAGTTTTTATTTGTGTTAGGGACTTTCTGAATTGGCACAAGGACACTGGTCTTGAGCTCCTTCGGGAATCTGCCAGTGCTCAAAGATGTATTTATAAAATGCAACAATGCATATCCTATAACACCAAACGTTTTTTTAATGAGTTTGCAATTAAGGATTCCACTGCTGTATTTCATTTCCACTCCGTTGATTAATTTACTTAGATTTAGATGAGGAATTTCCTGGTTGTTGGACTGGGCCACTGAGGCTTCTTAACGAAGCCGATTAGTTTGTATGGTGAGTGGTCTTTCAGGTCAGATGGTGAGAGTACGGCTCTGCCGAACTCTAAAAACCTGATTTGGTCCCCAGCGGGGCAGGAACAACGTATATGATTTGCTATTTCATCATTTTCCAAACAGAGGCGACACACACTGTCTTTCGACAGTCCAAGTCTCTGCATATGATACTTCAAATGACAGTGACCAGTAAGAAGGCCTGTTAGACATCGTAGTTCATCTCTACTGTAGTCCAACAACTGTTTGGTATCAAGCTTCGAAGGGTGAATAAACGCTTTGAGTGGAAGATTCTGCCAGAAGTCCATAAATATTCTTGCCATCCAGGCGTTCAATATTTGTTTGGCAAAACCTAAAGCGATGCAGCACCCTTCTTTACAAGGTAGTCAGCAGCTTCATTTCCTTCCCGGCCAGTATAACTACACATTGATGAGTTTATCTCCACTCGCTATTTGACCAATTACATTTTCAAATATTGACTAGGTATAGCCTCAGCCATTTCAACAAATCAAAAGAGAGGTTCTTCTTCTGTCGTCAGCTCCCGGCCCGGCTACGAAAAAATGTACCGGCCTAAACTGTAGTCCACCCCTGCGCAATCCCTCTCTCTCTCTCTCCGCATTATCGTGCACTTGATTAGTCACCCCCGCCGCCTCTCCGCCCCCCGCGTGCATTCATCTGCATTAACACCTGCAGCTACGCGCTGCATTTTTTCTACTGGACCTGCCCCAGGCCCCGAATACAGGATATTCTTCTGCCGCTCCGTCTCACTCTGTTCCAGTGCCACCATAAATTCATTTTTTCGGGTAGCGCTATCCTGGTAAAGTTCCGATTGAAAGTGAAAGCGGATTTTTGGGCGTCTTTTTAGAGAGATATCGCAGGAAAATGCTCGAGAAGCCCTAAAAGCGGTGCCTATCCGATTAAGTTGGATTTGAATCGCTACTGATTATATTCAGTGTGTGGTGGTTCTAGGTGTATTATGTTGAGCCTCGAAGCAAGGGTAGCATTGGTTTGCTACGTACTTCTGGTGTACTTGTATCGAGCTGAATCTGTCGAACATTTTCAATGAAAAAAATTAATTATTCCCAACAGGGAGCTTTCTACTTCTCCATCTTCATGTAGAAAAATGAGAATATTCCAAAGAAAGAAGGGAAACAATCAATTAAAAAAACTAACTCTATACAAACATGTGTAGATCATGCAAATAAGTAACTTTCAGACACGAACTGGAAGGAAAGCCCTTTCTAATCAGTTACTTTTATATAAACATTGAGTTACACGAAAGAAAAAACAAATATTTTTGTTTGTATTCCAAACATTCGTTTGGAATTGAATCAGATATCATTCACAGGATTGTACAGTTGATGTAAGGGGCAAAATGTCTCTTACATAGAATACTGTTATCCTCACTGGTAGACATCCGAGATTAATTTTTGAAAAAAAAGGTTTTGGGCTTCTACGTCTTCATCTTTATATAAAAAAACTGTGGGAATATTTCAAAGAAATGAATGAAGCAATCAATTTAAAAAAATTAAAGACGAACAAAGATGTATATATCATATAGATCATACTTACAATGTCAATGAGATTGATGGCAAACTGTTGAAATATAAAATGTTAAATTTCTTTTTGAAAATTGTAATACACAAACTCTTGAATAAATACTTGAATAAGGCAAGATACATTGAAAATAACGTAAAAGCTAGACTATTTATTGCAATATGGTCTAATATTTAAATTTCTTTCAACTGGAAAAGTGTTTAGTGTCAGGCTAAAAACAGAAAATGGTTGTCATTTGAAAATTTGGAAGAAGACATAAACTTGGCCTAGGCCGCTGGAACATTAAGTCATTACAGTTGTCTCATAGACATTATAGATGTCTCATAGGAGTATTGAATGAATTTGAAATATTCTTCTTCTTTAATTTTTAATTCTCCTTTTTTAGTTATTTCAGGAATTCCAAATCATTTTATATATAAGACAATGGAGTCCAAACTAATGAAATTCTTTATAAAAATTGTTATCTTTGAATGAGAATAATTGAAAGGGAGATTTATTTAAGTAACTGCAAATGAGTTATCAATCATAATGTCCCAATGTTTGTTTATTAAGAGTAAATATGAATAAATTTCACTTGAATTTATAGACACGCTTAGTTTTCAATAAAAATAATAATCAATTAACTAGTTTAGTGGTCCGATAATTTTTCGAAAAAAAGATTGGGTAACCGGATCAATTTTTTCTTTAAAAAACAATTGTTTTCTTTCCAACGTTTCGAATTTAACTAAATCCTTCTTCAGGGCTCTGTAACAATTGATTTTCATAAACATACCTGTGGCAAAATTTATAGGGGTATTATCTTTTCAATTTTCCAAAAAATAATGAGTTCTTGATTACATTACTCACTGAAAAGTAGTTTCATCCTGTTAATATTACTATTTTAAAAACCATTAAACATATAAAAGACATTTATTGGTTTTCAAAATAGTAATATTAATACTGCTACTGCTAATATTAAACTGCTTTTCGGTGGGTAATTTAATTTGAAACTAATTATTTCTAGTAAAATTAGCGATAACAATCGTATACATTTTGTGGGAGGTTTTTTTATGAAAATTCATTATTACAGAGCCCTGAAGAAGAATTCAATAATAATAATAATATACTTTATTGTCCAAAGAAAAAATCTTGTTGACGAAGTTAGTAAATAAATATAAAAGAATACATAAATGTCAAATGAATATAAACATATAGATAAAGTATAATGTAAAGTATAAAACACAGAATAACAAACCACAAACAATGGTTGAAACATACATACACATAAAACATACTAAGTTAAAAATGATCGGTATAGAACTCAGTCAAACTGTAATAGGGTCTAGTACTCAAAATTTCTTTAATAATTTTTCTGTACGGCAGATGGTTATACATCTTCACACCATTGTAAAATAAGAAGTCCTTGACCAGAGAGTTGCAAGGAATAGATAATTTTAAATTTTTTTGTACGCTCTGACGAGTTGTATAGTGATGGGTGGTAACCTCAAGTTTCACAAGATGTTTCTTAATCAAACTGTCTTCAGAATAAAACGAGCTACAACCGTCAAATTTTTTTTATCTATAAACAGTTGCCTGCATGAGTCACGAGGTTTAGCTTTGCACAAGTATCGTATAGTCCTCTTCTGTAATACAAATACAGACTCCAGCAAATTAAGGCCACACACACTCCAAAAAGGTATACCGTACCTTAAGTGAGACTCTACCAAAGCGTGATATGCTGTTTTTGCAGTATAAACTCCCAGTTCTCTAGCAATAACTGTCACTGCATAACAGCCGGTGGAAATTTTACTTTTCATTTTTCTGATGTGAGCGTCAAATTTCAGTCCATCGTCTATATACAGCCCCAGAAATTTAGTACACTCTCTGTTCTCAATGATACCGCTCGCTACAGATGAATTCTGAAGTGAACATTTGAAAGTCATAATATTTGTTCTCGAAATATTAAGGGAGAGTAGATTGGACTCACACCAAGACTTGATTTTTTGTATATCATGAGCTATTGTCTCATTGAATATATCTATACCTTTGCTATGCCACAATATAGTGGTGTCGTCAGCGAAAAGAGTGAATGTTCCAGATATACTTATGTTCATCAAATCGTTAATATACAACAGGAACAATATGGGACCGAGAACCGATCCCTGTTGTACACTAATATTCATTTCAATACTGTTTGAACATTTAATCGTTTTCTCAATCTGACTGCGACCATTGAGGTACGACTCATACCACCGTAGTGTTATCCCTCTACATCCATAGATATTCAGCTTTCGTAGCAGTATTTTGTGATCAAACGCTTTTGTAAGGTCACAAAATACTGCTGCAGCAGCATCTCCATCATTCATATTGGAATACACCTCAAACAGGAAAGAGAATATTGCATCATGTTGCTCTGGAATCCAAATTGATTTATCGTTATAATGTTATGGCGAAGGAGAAATTCATTGAGTCTTTTCTTAACTAGATTTTCAATTCAATTCAATTAAATTCGAAACGTTAGCAAGAAATCGTTTTCTTTAGGAAAAATTGATCCTGTTACTCAACCAATCTTACTTTAACAATAATAATAATAATTAAACGTCTTTATTCACCTGAAGTAAGAACATACAGAATATACATAAAAATATTGAGGTGAATGGGCGGAGGGTGAGTTATGTTTTCAACGAACTTAAGGAATTCAAAGAACATGAACTAAAGCTTAATGTCACTATTCTTTGTACCCAACTTTAAAACAAACTCATTATGTTATTCCGATGTATGTTGGCTGAAAACCATATATTATTATTATCTTGAAGCTAGCTGCACTATACAGTTTCTTTGATACTGATATAGGTAATATTTTCAAAAATATCTCTATGCAAATATTCTAATTAAATCAATTGGACAAAAGTGAGGTGTTCTTTTTTAAATGAAGTCGAATTCGAATAAACATTGAAGTGAAAGACATTTCGAAAGGACTGGCGGCCCCCTAGTAAAATAAATTAAGTGTTTTTATTGAACAGAAGTGAATGGGAAAACTTAGGGTGGCAGCATTGCCTTCAGCAAGACAGTTGCTCCCCCGGACGAAGCTTTTGTTCACTATGGACAGGAGGAGTCTGGCCAAATGCGTAGGACTAAGAATCAACGGCCATATAATCAAAGAAGAAGAAGTTAACTTCAGGATGCCGGTTATTCGTGACGGTCTGCACGCCCATCATAAAAATTTACTGTCATCATTTTTGCCTGACGCGCCAAAATAAGTATTACTATAAAAAGTAGTGAAAAAGTATCAGTGACAAAAGGAAACTATTGGAAAGCTTTCAAAGACAAACTTTTTTGGTTTCGAAATATATGTGTAAGAAAATGAGCAAAATGCTTAACTAGATGAGGCCTCAACAATTTCAGTTAAGCAGCTAAGATTTACAACTATCAAATCGATCGAGCAAGCTGTTAAATCAAGTGGAGGTGATGAGTGAGAGAAATACATTCATCATTGAATGTATCTGTTTTGCACAAAAAGTTTTTCATTTGTTTCACATAGAACAAAATAAAAATACATTTTTATCGTTTTTCTAAAATATTGAGTCGTGATTAAAATCGTTTGACAAAGTTCGAATTTGATCATCTAGTTCTAGTTCAATATATTCCTTTAATCAATCATGTAAGTCTAGTCTACTGCGCCGAAGGAAAGCAAAGACCATAAAAAAAGAAGAAGAAGAAGAAGAATCATGTTAGTGCTATTCTATCGTTCAAGTACATATGAAAAACTGTGATTCGAGCTAATACGAGTAGATATCGAACAAGAAACGTTACTTTGGATAATGACTCACTGAGAATGCTCCCAAAAGAAACAACACGGGCATTATTAATACGAATATACTTTTTTGTGGTATGGTTCAAAGAAACTGGAGGTTTCTATCAAGATATACAGTAATATGCAAATCGAGTAGGCTTTGCTAATAACCATGCTTTGGGATTCAAAAACAAGATCAATCAACTTACTTTTGCCATGCATGCGTATCGGTTATTAGAAAGAAGTTGCTCTTATTGAGCCATGATAATTACGCAGGCCGAGTCAACCTAAGCAATATAAATATTTTCGTTCCTTCTTCTGGTATAACTAGATCGTTAAGAGAGACTTCACATAAAATAACGTTGATAGTATCAATTTGAAGATGTTTTCTGACGATAAATCTGAAATGAATCAATCTTCTCTATTTTATGATTGGTTTAGAATCGTAGTATAAATACAAATTGGAGTTATGTATTTGAATAATGTGAGTTTCGTAGTAACTACTATCAAAGTGCAATTAAACCAACACAGAAAAAAGTTATTAACGGTTATCATTTGCATGTGATTACGGAATTTCAGATTACCTACAGCAGTGGTATCGGATGGTAGGGAGTTAACATTGATGCAAATTATATAGAGCAAAATCAAGCTACATAATCACAGGAGCAATAGGGACCTGCTACCAAATTCTATTCAACGTATCGCGAGGTATATGAATTTGGGTTATGTTAAAGGGTTAGGTAGTGCTTTTTGCGGACTACATTCGCAGAGGAATGCTGGGTCAAATAACCTTCAATTCCACAGAAAATAATATCTACTACTACCAAGATTTATTTCACATTCTCTACCAGTTATTAAACATAGATCAGATGGACAAATTGAGTGGTTAAGATTAGGTTGGGTCTAAACCAGCCACAACCCGCAAGGGTTTATTGTGGCTACACTTATTCACACTCGACCAAATAAACTCAGCTCCTCAACAAAGCGGATTAGTTTGTATGGTGAGAGGTTTTTCAGATGGTGAAAAACTCATTCGGTCTTCAGCGGGGTAGGCACAAAGTATGTGCTCTGCTGTTCGATAATTTTCCAAACAGATGCGACAATCCTAGTCTCTGCATATGATGATTCAAATGCCAGTGACCTGTAAAAAAGCCTGTTAGACATCGTAGTTCATCCCTACTGCAGTTCAACAACTATTGAATCCTGGGAGTTTCTGCCAGAAGTCCATAGATCTTCTTGCCATCCAGGTGTTCAATCTTTGACAAAGGCTAAAGCGGTGCCAATGACAGGTTCTGGTCGGGGTGATTGCCGGATGACACCGTCTCTCTCTAATGGGTGTTTGACAGTCCCCCGGTGCAGACCACACGGCACTCACCCAGTAAAGTTATCGGTCAACCACCCTATCCCGCATCGGCGGGCAACAGGCGTTGGCCGATTTCAAGCTAGATGTGTGGGAGAGGTGTCTCGCAAGAGCCCTCGGCGGTTACTCATCCAACGCTGGAAAGGCAGCTTTCCTAACATGAGTGCCCCTTGGGGTAACGTAAGGGTATGCGGTGCAGACCACACGGCGTACACCCAAAAGTTGTTGATGAACCGCCCTATCCCGCACCTATACGGGTAATGGGCGCGACATCTTCGACATATGATGTGTGGTAGAGGATGCTCGTGAGAGTCCTCGACGGTTACTCATCAAACGTTGGAAAGGGAACTTTCCTAACATGAGTTCTAGGGGGGAGGTGAGTGCCCGCTCGCGGCTGGAGGCTAGTGAGCCTCATCTCCAACTGGCGTTGGCCTCTTAGGGGCAGCGGCTCCGCTAGCGGGTAAAGGGATACAGGGCTGCGGTAATCCGTTCATGGGTGCATTGCAGCCCCATTATGAGGCACTGGACGGCCTATGCTGTTCCGTGATCCTCGCCTGCTTCTGTACGGATCCAAGCGTTCGAGGTGTCGGGGCTTGCGGTCCTTCCGGGCTCTAGTATCCGAGTCTAGCCTTGGAGGGCACCAAGGCAGACGCTTGAGGTGTCGGAACCCGGTTGGACGGAGCTACTAGTATCCGAGCTTAGGACCCCGGCCGGCCACTTCCGGGACCATATTCCCAATTGATTTGGCATGGTTGGCGGGGGCAGGTGTGCGACGCGAGCACTCTCTGGCGAAAGAGGAGCTTAGTTAACTTGTACGAACGTTCGGTCGAACGCTGCCGATGGTCCTGTCTCTTGGTTAGCCACACTAAGTAGATGTAAGGAAGCAATTCCGGGTTCGGTGAGCGGGAGGAAGCCCTGCGAAATCCTGTTGGTGTGGGGTGAGGGGCGGTACCCGCAAGGATTTCCCGAAAATCCACCCCTCCACGCCCGATCGCATTCAACGCCAGGGTACGTCTGGGGGGCCTAACCGGCCCCCAGGCCCCCCGGTGCGGTCGTAACTATAACTCTCTTAATGGCAGCTTGCAGCACCATCCTTTGCAAAGGAGTCCGCAGCCTCTTTACCTTCCAGGCCAGTGTGGCCAGGAATCTAGACCAGAGGCAATATGTAGAGTCGTCCTATAGAGGAGAGTCGTTTTTGGCAATTTGCTACCAATTTAGACGTTGCTCGGTAGGAACCAAGAGCTTCCAACGCCGCATGACTGTCCGAGAATATTTGTATTGACTTGTGTATGAGGATGGATTCTTTCAATCACTCTGCACACAATTCAATAGCATAAATTTCCGCTTGAAATACAGTCGCATAGGTTCCTGGGCACGTTGATATCTCTGCCCTGGGTCTGCGACTGATCCACCTGTGAACCAACAACTATCTGCTTTTGATATTTCCTTCTCCCGAAGAATCCAGCCCTCTCTACTCGGAAACAGTACATTATAAGGCAGTTCGTAGTTGACAGTCAAAGGCATTTCCAGAATCATGTGACTTCCATTGTCAACCAACAGTCTGTTGTACTATGCATTAAATTCATGTGTGCAATTGGCAATGTGGCAATGTCTATATGCAGTCCATCTAGCCTCTTTCTTCAAAAAAATGTGGAGTGGAGGTAGACCTAGACGAATCTCCTTATCATTTTATGCAACAGTTGTTTTTATAACTCTACTGTACTAGGCTAGGATGCGTTTTCTGGATAGCTGAACCCAAGTTGCCTCAAGTAAATGGATTCATAAAGTCAGCATAGCAAGCAGGTGTAAGCGCCAAGCAGAAACAAGGAAAGATCTGTAGTCAGTGTAGCAAGCAGGTATAAGCGCGAAGCAATTGTGGTGTCTCATCCAAGGCACTTGTTCTGACGTTTGGCGATGAAAAAGGTCATGCAGACCAAAGTGGCAGATCTACCTTACGTACGTTCCTATCTTAGGTTAGTTGGGGGGGTGTTCATGCAAATTGGTGAAGGCGTTGATAAACTGGGGTGACAATAAAGCAGGAACAAGTAGGCCTAAAGTAACATGACAGTTTGGTAATAATGTTGGTAATACTATAATTATAGTGATGATAGTGAAACTTAGCAGTTTTCTAAAATCAGGTGTTGGGTGGCCTTGAAGGGTTAGGTTCCATTTAAAGCGCAAAATCCACAATTGAATGATTATATTCATCCTAAAGATAATTGAAGTGAGATGAGATAGAAATGTTTCTTTTCACAACTCAAAAATCCACATAGATGTGTAATTGAGCACGTGCTTTATTACAGAGGTTAGCCTAGAGGAAGAAAGATCACAAGAGAGAGAGAACTACTGTTACTTTAATCTGACAGACATATGGCATTTGCCATATGACAGTTATGAAGAAGAGATGACGAAATCTCAGATAGCTTGATGATATGAATAAATTGACCCTCAGAAAGATCCACTACTCATAATTATACCGGATGTGGGATATTTTACAGTTCTTTTTGATGAGCTGAGAGACTGTTGAAGTTTATCTTTTCTAGTTTTGAAATTGTATAGAAAGAATGGAATTTGTTAACGAGTTCGTTTTATTGATTACCAAATTGTAAGTGTGGGCACTGTAACAGATCTATAGCTTGTTTATGACTTTGTGACGAAATATATCATGACTTTGTGACGAAATATATCATGAATTCAGTGAACATAATAATAATAATAAAAAACAAGAAAATTTAAGATCCCCAGAGAGTTTCTGTTGGCTCAAATATTGGTTTCATGTCGTGTTTCTTTAATATTATTTCAATCCGGTCTGTGACATTTTTAACGTAGGAAGGAAAGTTTTCTCCTGACCAACCTTGCTGGGGTTACTTTTTTACCTACTGTTATATGAAGGAAATTATAGAAAAGTTTGATATAGCGGCAACTGTTGAAGCTACCGTGTAGCGAAACGCCTTTTATATGAAATTCATTGTGCAAAATCTATAATTGATATCATTGATAACGAAAGTGATGTTATCAGCATCAACATTCATTCTTAAAAATGTTACTTTCGTTACTCGCACAAGAGACAAGAGGCGTTATTAGCGAAGCGACTGGCAATAAATCTACATAACGGCCGGATGACAAATCGTTACCTGTTTAATTGCTCACAAGCAACCATTCCACTATTTTATCGGCCTCCTAGTGTTCATTCCGCGTGCTGATGCTGGAGATACAGCGTTGCTTGCATAGAAATGGAAACGTCAACAGTTATTAACTCATAGATATTGCCCCATAAATCGAACTGAAAAATTGCAAGTTGGCTTTACTGAGGATCTTAGTGGTGAAAACAATCATGGCAGTTGTAATTGAATGGAAAAAAAACGTCTTGCCTCTAAAAAACAGGGACCATATCAATGAGGGGATCAAAATTACTGTCAAACTCGTATAGGGCTATTTTTCAGGAAGTCTTCAGAAGGAGCTTATGATGTCGTTGGGGCTGTTGAAACATAGTTGAGGATGGAGTCTGGCATGGAGAAATCGTGGATATCGACGAGTTCAACTCAATAGATCCGACAGAGTCATAGAAATTACGAACAAAACAACGGAAGGTGGAATATTGGTGGAATCCATCTGAAATATATGAAACAGCAATGAAATTTCTGCAAGAAGGAATTGTTGGTGTTAGGTTGGGTTAGGTCCAAAGTGAGTGGGTCTATTCGACCCTCCACCACAACCCGCAACGTGTGGCTCACACATATTCACGACCAACTAAACCCAGCTTCTCAACGAAGCCGATTAGTTTGCATGGTGAGTGGTCTTTCAGGCCTATTAGACATCGTAGTCCGTCCCTACTGTAGTTCAACAACTGTTTGGTATCAAGCTTCCAAGGGGGGATAGACGCTTTGAAGTAAGCCAGTTCTGGAAGATTCTGCCAGAAGTCCATAAATCTTCTTACCATTCAGGTGTTCAATCTTTGTTTGGCAAAGCCTGAAGCGATGCCAATGAGAGGTTCTGGTCCGATGAAGCTGCTTGCAGCACCCTCCATTGCAAGGGAGTCAGCAGCCTCAATGTCTTCCAGGCCAGTATGGCCAGGAATCCAGACCAGAGACAATCTGTCTTCCTATCGAGGAGAAGCGTTTTTGACAATTTGCTAACATTTTAGATGTTGATCAGTAGGAGCCAAGAGCTTTCAACGCCGCTTGACTATCCGAGAATATTTTGGACTCTTGTATGAGGTTGGATTCTTTCCATTTCTCTCCACACACAATTCAATAGCGTAAATTTCGCATAGGTTCCTAGGCACGTTGATATCTCTGTCCTTGGTCTGCGGCTGAAAACACCTGTTCCAGAGCCGGAAGGTGTTTTTGATCTATCTGTGAACCAACAACCATCTGCTCTAAATATTTCATTCTCTCGGAGTATCCAGTCCTCTCTACTCGGGAACAGTATTTTGTAAGGCAGTTCGTAGTTGACAGTTGGAGACATACAGTCAGTGGTCATTTTAGAATGCTGTGACTTCAAGTGTCAACCAACAGTATTTTGCACTCTGCATTGAATAGATTTGTGCAACTGCTAATGTTCACAAGTCTATTAGCAGTCCATCTAACCTTCCTCTCCAGAAAAATGTAGAGAGGAGGTGGATCTAGAAGGATCTCCATGGCTGCTGACCGTGTGGAAATGATGACACCACTGATAACCAGACAAGTCTGGCCAGAAAGTTCCGCTTGGGTCGTTTTCTGTGAAGCCTTCGGTCACCAGGCAATTGCATAAGTGATCATTGGTCTGACAATATACCCCAAGTTTTACCACAAATCCTTCGACATGTCCATAGGGACAGTCTGACTTTGGTGAGTTTTTCATCAAGGACAATGCCAAGATATCTCACCTCCATTCCAAATGGAATGACCTTGCCATTGAGGGAAAGTGGCGTTAGATTGTCCAATTTTCTCCAACTTGTGAAGGAGACTCTCACAGGTTTTGCTGGGGTTGACAGACATCTGCTTCCTCGGGCATCAACTGTGAACAACATACATCGTGATTTGGAGGATATTACAGGCCACCCTTTCCTGGGTGTCCCGCAGGGCTCTGTCTTAAGCCCGGTTCTCTTCATTTCAAACATTAATGAAATAACGAAATCGTTTCCAAACGTAGGACTTACAATTTATGCTGATGATACCTCTTTACTTAATTGAATTGAAGCGGTTATATTTTTACGAATGATTAATTTTTAATTTAAAAAATCCTAATTCATGAATGAATTGTGTGTATTTTCTATAATATTATCCAATTTGGTACTGAAGAGCCTTGGGGCAAGTGTCTTAAGGCGAAACATCGGTGTATACCAGTGAGGATGACAGTGTTCCATGTAAGTGCAATTCATTACCATTCATTCGAAGTAGAACTCATGTGAATGATATCTGTTTTTTTCCACTACGAATGTTTGAGATACAAACTGAGTAGAGAAAAGTATCTTCTGTATAATTCAGTGTTCATCTAGAAGTATTTGTTTCCAAAGAATTTTTTTCTTTCGTGTAATTAATTCAATGCTTATATGAAAGTAGCTGTTTCAGGAGGACTTTCTTTCAGTTTGTGTCTGAAAGTTACTTCTTTGCATGATCTACACATCCATGTATAGAGTTACTTATTTTCGAATTGATTACTTCCTTCCTTTCTTTGGAAGATTCCCTCATTCCTTTTTTTGTATCAAGATGGAATAGTAGAAAGCCAAAAACTTTCTTTCTTATTACTTATATCTCACAAAAATCTCGATACCTTAAAAGAAACTTGTTTCTCGGTATTTTCATTGACTCCCGCTTGGACTGGAAAGAACACTGTCAGTTTTAGTGCTCTAAGCTCTCATCGATCTACTATATGTTTAGAAACCTTAACTGATAAATTTATATTATGCACAAGTGGAATGCCAGCTCAGGTATGGAACGTGTTTGTGGGGAGGCTCTTCTTACTCGCAGAAAGTTTTTATTTCTCAAAAAAAAATCATGAGATGTATAGCGGGTGTCAAAAGTGACTACTCATGTCGTAATCTCTTCAAAAATTACAACATTCTCACCTGTACGGGTCTGTATGTGTTTGAAATTTGTGTATTCGTTTCCAAAAATAAGCATTTTTTATGCAATGGAGACTTCCACTCTTATAACACCCGTCGTAACAATGATCTGCGACTGCCACTGTTCAGGGTTAATGCTACATATAAAGCTCCAAGTAGAATCGGAGTGAAGGCTTTTAATAAATTACCTGATGCCCTCAAAGGTCTGGAACGTGAGAATACATTCAAAAAATATTTAAACAGGCGTGGGCACCAAGGTCCCCAGATCTAAACCCGATAGATTTTTATTTTTGGGGACATTTGAAGTCACTAGTTTATAAGACTCCAGTAGTGAACGAGGAAGATCTAAGAAACCGAATAGTACACGCCTGTGAAACAATAAGAAACACACCAATAATATTTGAGCGGGTACGAGATTCAACGACCAGACGACTGACTGCCTGTATCTTCGCTGAAGGTGGATACTTCCAACAATTTATTTGAATAAAATTTAGTTTCGTTTATTTTGGTTGATTCTACATATTCAAAATTTCCTGAAATAAAATGTTGGCATTTCTTGCAAATTTTATTGAAACAAATACTGATTATTCACCTTTGATACAAAAATAACTATTTTCGCTTAAGGATGTCATAAATGAACGTACCCAACAGTAATGACCTCTTCAAACGAGTAAAACGTCAAATTCATTTCCAAAGCAATCGTGTGAAAAAAGCAAAATATTCGTAATAACTTCAACATGCATCAATTATCAAATAATCGACTTGAAGTTTTCAAGTCCAAAAATTTAGAAAACGGTTGCTTACAGCGACTAGTAACAAGGGTAGCTTATTTACGTAGATATGATAGAGGAATCGATTTTTTTACTGGAAAATGTGCTAGAAGTACGCCAAAAAAAGTTATGAATCTTTAAAAAAGAAAAAGACGTGTAGGTGGCGCCCCCTACGAGTAAGAGAAATAAGAACATCAGGTTCGAATTCGACACCTCAACAACCTCCTATTACAAAGTTTCGTTTAATTAAGTTCAGTATTTCGAAAGTTATTTGAAAAAAACGAAAATAAAAATAAAACTTCAACATCCTGTATCTTGGAAACGAAGCGTTTCCGGACATTTATTTATTTGGACAATACATATTAGAATATTGTGAGGAATCACCTCCTGAAGTTTGTCAAAGTACTTTTGAATCACCCTGTATATACCACGCCAGACTAGCTCTAGTCACTTGAACACTTCCCTGAGAAGTATCCCCAAGACTTCTCTATTGGGGTACATCCGTACCCCACACGGTATTACGGAGGTTAAGTAGTCTTCATGGATTATCCCCAGTACTGAACAAAAACTTCCAAATGTATCTGTAGCCTCTAATGCGATGAATCAATAGACAAATAGCCGACCATCGCGGAATAATTAAACGTCGGAATCGACCGGATTAGAGTAGCACTCATTTAGAAGTAATGAAGAAGCGGTTGCTCATTGGCAGCGCGGTCGTTCTCCACATGCAGATTCGAACTCAATTAGAAAGTAATCGCTCGTACTAACTGTATCTATCTTTTTTATCATATTAGAGCGAACGGACGTGTACAGCTATTTTAATTCGAGTTATTCAGTGCACTTTTTGCCACCGCGGCTCGATTCGCTCATGTATTAGGCCGGTTTCATTAGATTTTCTTCCTTAATGAAGTTTCACAAAATGAAATCAGTTGATGAGCATCGAAGGGGTATTGATATTATTGATATTTTCGTGTGTAGGCAGGAAAATTCATGAGATGCTCTAAGAGTGGCTCTGGTAATAGCACCGTTGTATGAAATATCTAAAGCTCTATTATACAGGGCTTTTCATGATGAGCGTTAATTAGCCGCTTCTGACAAACTATTCAACGGATCAACCTGAAAATTCCACAGTATGCATAAGTCAATATGACCTACACGCCTAAAATATTTCAGACGAAGCGACGTTGTCGCTTCTACTATAAAGTAGCGGCTTCTTCGATTTTTCAAATGGAACACCGCGTATATAACATCATTTATGATTCATTATCACTTTGTCAACAAATTCATATACTATTTCTCTATACCTATCTATTACCGTTTAGAAGATATAAATTAATTTCGATATTTTTTTTACCAAACATGAACTTTTATAAATGCTGATAATCTTGAACTCTCTTGCACTAAAACGATCAGATTTGAAATGGAGTGGAGTGATACTATGAGGATCTTCACTCCGAGTCATATTTTCATTTGCCTCATACAGAGTCTTCAAAAAAATGCAGATACTTTGATCTCATGAAAAAATGAGTGGAACTCAATTTTTTCAAATGGAACACTCTGTATATTTCAACATTTATGAGCTCTACATCCAATTTTAGATTAATTTTGTTCAGATAATATTATTTCTATTTTGAACCGTTTTCGAGATAAACTGTTTCAAACGGAAACTGACGTGGTTTTCTTGCTCGTTTTTTTGAATTCATCACTTATTTTGGATATTCAACATTATTTTTATACTTAGTAATATTTCTTTTTGATCCAGTTTTTTAACTGTCTCAGATCAGTCAATTCGAAATTGGTATGTACCTACCTTGGAAAAAGTTACAATTTGTACACAATTTGTGTACGTACAACAGTACACGTATATTTTTTAATAGTGTGCTTTGGAAAAATAAATAAACCAATTATTTAACGTCAGACTTTCGTTGGTGGTCTTGACTGATTGTGATAGCTACCAATTATAATAGAATAATGTCAAGATTAGGTTACAGTAATGAAGATTTCTTGAATTTATTAATAATTTATGGTGAGTGCAATAGAATTGCAAGATTTAATAATTATCTTTTCATTGTATCATCTGTGACTAATTGAGAAACATCAAATGAAATCTGTTTTACAAAAATGAGTGATGAACAAGGAAACCACATCAGTTCCTGTTTGAAACAGTTTATCTCGAAAACGGTTCAAAATAGAAATAGTATTATCTGAACAAAGTTAATCTAAAATCAGATTAGAATTAGATTAGAATTAGAGCTAAAAAATGTTGAAATATACAGGGTGATCCATTTGAAAAAATTGAGTTCCACTCATTTTTTCATGAGATCAAAGTATCTGCATTTTTGAAGACCCTGTATGAGGCAAATGAAAATATGACTCGGAGTGAAGATCCTAATAGTATCACTCCACTCCATTTCAAATTTGATCGTTTAAGTGCAAGAGAGTTCAAGATTATCAGCATTTATAAAAGTTCATGTTTGGTAAAAAAAATATTGAAATTAATTTATATCTTCTAAACGGTAATAGATAGGTATAGGGAAATAGTATATGAATTTGTTGACAAAGTGATAATGAATCATAATATGATATTATACACGGGGTGCTCCATTTGAAAAATCAAAGAAGCCGCTACTTTATAGTAGAAGCGACAACGCCGCTTCGTCTGAAATATTTTAGGCGTGTAGGTCATATTGACTTATGCATACTGTGAAATTTTCAGGTTGATCCGTTGAATAGTGTGTCAGAAACGGCTAATTAACGCTCATCATGAAAAGCCCTGTATACCATCAAAAACTACATCCAATTTTGATCTTCGTTCTATATGAAGAACTCGCATAAACTGATAAAATACATTTCCGATATTCATCTTCCACCTAATTCTTTCCAACTAGAACGTTGGTAAATGGCAAAATACGAGAATCATTTTCATATAGATATTTGATGATCTTGCGTTCTGTCACAGTCTCCACCCTCAAACCGGGAAATATCAGCACTAAATTCACTATCTGATATACGAAAGAATGTATGAAGCCTATAAATAGCTAGTTTTTAGTAAACTGGCACTGAGTGGAAATTGTTGAGGATTATTGAAGGTATTATTGCAATATAAATTCCTGGACTTTCTATGTGCTTCAACACAGTTTTTTTTATTGCTACACCATGCTTTTTCAGCATGTCACGACGACTTTGTTTCATTTGCATATCAAATCAATTCTCTGAAACGTGCCAAAGTCATATCTGAAAGACATCATGCGATATTCTCAATCGAGAGCGCTTAATTATGTATACGACTTGGGAACAAGAATAGTTTACACTCTATGGCAGGTCATTCATTTCATTTAATTTTTTTTATGTAGTTTTAAAACCACAAGAACATCGATGCTGATTCTAGAGTTGTTGTTTCTTCTAGAAACTTATTTTACAGAGATTGATGAAACATAAAACAAGCCATTTCAAAATAATATCATAATTTCAGGACACAATTCTCCTGGATTATCAGTCAAGGCCAAGTGAAATATAAATAGTTGTTTGAACCATTCACAAGCGAAGACAAGCCCCAGTAAGCTCTTGAGTTATACAAAAAATTCTGTTGTGAACCCAGACTGTCTAGAGACGTGAATGCCAAAAATGTAGCGTAGGGTGGAGACACCATGGACGAAAGGAAAGAGGATATTTTAGAGTGGGTGTCAGTAAGAGGATACGTGATAGAGAATGATAGCGAAAGTCCTGCCACTTTCTCTGGCAAGAGGAGTGAAAGTTGGGTCGACTTGACCATAGATAGGAATACGCAGGTAGATGACAACATGGAGGAAACAGCATGGAGGAGACAGCATGGAGGAGACTTGTAGCATGGAGTAACCACAGAATTATTGAGTTCAGCCTGATGGAGTTTCTTGAGATGAGGAGAGCTAAGGTGATGAATAATAGAAGCACCAACTGGGCAGGGGTCGAAAACATGATATCCGATTACTGCCCAGGTAGGGTAGATACGGATGAGAAAATTGAAAGGGAAACAAGTTTGCTTCAAGGAAAATGAAGGAAGGATTTATACCTAGGTGTGAAAAGATGATCGTGTGGAATATGGAACTCGAGATCATGAGAAAACATGTAAGAAGGAAAAGAAGGGAAGCTCAAGCTGCAAGGGAAGAAGACGTAACAATAAGAAGAATGAATGAATACAGAATGCAAGAAATAGGTATGAAAGAATGATAGGGCATGCTAGAAAAGCCTGGTATCTGCTAAATGAGTACTTCCTCAAGGACGATTCCTCAAACGAAACGCCGGCCATGCGTTGGATTAGAGAAGAAGTAATAGGTGAATGGGGAAAGAATCAGCCGGCCTTTTTGGTTGGAGAGCTGCGCATAGTCGTTGAGCAGCTGCCTGATGAGAAAGCGACGGGTATAGATGGGGTCCCTGGTGGGACCGACTGGAAGGGAGATTGCTTTTTTGAAATTTCTAACGCCTGTATGGATAGGAGGTACTTCCCTGAGGTATGGAAGAGAGCTAAGGTTGTATGGATACCTAAGTGCAAATCTGATGCGAAAGAGGTTTGAAATTCTCCCCGAATCGATATGGATTTAGGGCTGGACAACTGCTTCAGGGCCCATTAAGCGAACACACGTCGTTTTCTATGGTCGTTTACCTCAGTTCCTGGGTGCAGGACCAAGTCACAGCGCAAAATTCGCTAAGTTGTGGTCTGCGAACGGCTGAGTTCTTGTGAGTGATGTGGAATCGGCTGCCTTGGATTCTCCTGCACACTCTCACACACAGCGGCAATGTTTTCGGCAGATCTTGCGTTTCGTCGAGATACGGGTGTTAGTCGATCGTTTACGGAACCAATAGACCAATATGACTCTGCTGTGATGGTTTGCTCCAGTTGCAGAAAGTTATAGTTGAGGATCGTTTTGGTTGCGCGAAAGCAACATAGAACAGACCTCGAAACGTAGAACAGACCTTTAACGATCAGTATACAGGGTGTAACTAAATGAGTGTAAAACATTCAAGGAGGTGATTCGTCATCGGAAAAAAGATAGGATCTTTCAAACGACTCAGTCGTTTCCTGGCTGTACCACCAACCCTTTTTTTAGGTTCAGTCATTGGATCAGGAGTTAGGGAGCTCTCGCTCCTCGACACAATAGAATAAATATTAATTGAGATATGGTGCTACAAAAACTCATGGCATTAAAACTGGCAAAACTGTTTTGACTTTCAACGCATGCAAAAATATAACAATACCAAAAGCTAATAAATATTTTTCAAAACAATTTGTTCCAAAAAATTGTTCCCGTTTTCTTGAAAAGAGAAACAATGATCCCCGTACAATTGATAACGCTTGTTATTCAAAAATTAGTGCTAGCCGGAAACTAGTCGGGTTTCTGTTTACCACAAATACAAAAATTGCACACGAATCCGAAATCGATAAATCGCCTGATCCCAAAAGACCGACCGTTGCATTCGGCATCATGCACCGATATTCGCTCTTGGGTGTTTACAATGTTAAATATGCGGCATCGACATGAAATTGAATAAAAGGTAGCTATGCTCGATAGGTTGTTTACCGTCGCGACGCCATCCATCGACGTGAAGTTCGTTTGGGGAGGGGGAAGGGAATCGCCTTTTTTTCCATCCATCCACTGTAACAATGGAAGCGCTTCTGAGCCAGGCATGAAGTGCTGGCGAGTGCTCAACATATCGAACTGGTTTCACTCTCATTAAGGAATTTTGTCATTTTTTTCTTGATATACCTTGCGAAATTTTTCTATATTAGGTCTGAAAATTTAACTTATGGGAATCTGGGAAAAATAAACCACATGCTAACATATATAGGGGCATACAAGATAAATGAAGTAATTCATAATCATCCATTCTCTTTATCAAACAGTAGAGAAATCGGCATAATAAAAACTATACAACAAAAAATAAAAAATAATAATCTTGTTTTCACGAAACCTGATAAATCGAATGCCATAGTTATCCTTGAACGAGAAGCATATGTTCAAAAAATCAAGTCAGTCATTCGAGATGAAAACCTCACTGTCATCAAGAAAGACCCGACGAAAAATTGTCAAAATGAACTGAAAAATTTCCTCTTAGATACTAAAATCATTTTCACAGAATCAAAGAAACGGAGAATCACCAATATGAACCCCTCTTGCCCTAAACTGTATGGCCTGATAAAAAAACATAAAGAGGATAACTCCATAAGACCGGTAGTTTCGTATATAAATAGTCCGGTAAGAAAACTAGGAATACGTCTTAACAAGTTGTTCAAAAATATTACCAATTTCGTCCCACCTCACAGCATTAAAAATTCACTGACTTTAGTAGAAAGCATAAGGAACCAACATACACCACATATTTTAATTTTAGTTTCATTCGATGTAAAGAGTATGTTCTCCAATATACTGTACAACGAGTGTAAGCCCCTCATTTTAGACATATTAGATCAAGCCAAAGTAGACCATATCACTTCCTTTGAAGTTTCAACAGCTTTCGATGTATGCCTGAATCAGAGCTACCTACAGTTCAACAACAAATTCTATAAACAGGATTCAGGTTTACCAATGGGCTCACCCCTTAGTCCACTTATGAACAACTTAGAGACCACTATAGTAAACTCCGACCTGGGTAAAAAACATATTCATTTTTGGTACAGATATGTAGACGATATTCTTGCTTGTTTCAGAGGTACTACACGACAGTTGAACCAATTTATGACATTCATGAACAATCTCAATAGCAACATTCAGTTCACACACGAAACAGAGATAGAGAAACAGATAAATTTCTTAGACCTGGCCATTACACATAATCAGAATAAATTCTAGTTCAATGTTTTCAGAAAACATAGCTATACAGACATCACCATCCCAAGCGATTCTTTCCATCCAGACAGTCATAAATTAGCAGCCTACAATTCAATGTTGCACAGATCATTCTGATTGCCTTTCTCTGCAGACAGTCTAGCTGGGGAAATTGATACAATTACACAGATAGGTCATAATAATGGTTTCAACGCAGATACTAACCAGAAGTTAGTCAGGAAACAAAGCCGGAAATTCACTTACAGATTAATATATCCCCAGGTCAAACAACCAGAAATCAAGAAATAGGTAATTGTATAACATATTTTGGAAAAAGAACAGAGATAATCGCAGGTTTCTTCAGAAAAAACAATGTGGAAGTAGCATTCAGACCACATGCCAGGTTATCTCGTTTCCTTTTCAATGCCAAAGATAAGGTCGACAAGTTGGAAAAATCTGGAGTTCATAATCTTAAGTGTCCCGAGTGTAATCGTGTTTATGTGGGACGAAATTTCCAAAAACGGTATGCTGAACATGAAAGGTCCTTTAGACTAGGAAAAAATCATTCGACGTTTTTAAATCATTCCTTGGCATGCAACCACAAGTTTCCGAATCTAAACGATACGGAAATTCTGCACTATGCAAGGAAGGGTTGCAAACTCAATTATTTAGAATCCTTGGAAATTCACAAGCATAAACATTGCGGGTGCAACCTGTTAAATGGTATATATTGGCGAATGTAATGAATCATTGTTAGTTTATTGTATAAGTTTGAGAATGTCCATATAGGACGAAACTGCAGTAGCATTAGTTACAAATAAAACTGGTAAAAAACATAGAAATTTTCATTTCTCTTCTCATTATGATCTCCTACCACGTAATTTACCACATCAAACCTTTCACTTGCATGTCTAGGTTAGGGCAGGCACAAATTACTCTGTTGTTTCATGATATTGTGGTGTGGCAAATAAGCCACAAAGCACAGCGGTCCTCTATGACAACTTAACCCATGATATAGTTCAAATTTACCCTAATTTATGCTCCATAATCATGGAAAATGCGTTCCACCCAAAGAAGCTGTGGCAGACATTTGAACAGTATTATATTCTACACCTATTGACATCATGAGGTGTCTCAAATGAATAAAAAAATTCGATGATATATCACACACACTTTGTTTCATTTAAAATCAAAAATAGTAAGCGCTTAATGAAAGACCCTATATAAATGCCTTGGAAAGGAACAATCCTGTTGAACTTTACCAGAAATCTCTCCGCAGTCCAGGTATTCAATGTTTGTTTAGCAAAATCTAATGTTCTGATGTCAATGACAAATTCTGGTTTGATAAAACTGCTTGCAATGTATGCCTGACAAAGAAGTTACTGCATGGCAGAGGACAGTTCACCGCTGAAGAAGAACTTTCAAGAAAAAACATAAACATCATACGCCTATAAATGTTTAACATGAATTCGATATGTTGATGACAAATTTGTGGTCAGTAAGAATGGAGAAGAACACCTGAATCAGTTCTTCTGAATAAGCACAAGTAACATTGTTGGGCATCTTAATGAGGTACGTGGTAGCCGTTTGATCCGCGTAGTATACCTACATGGAAAAATGTCTACAAGCCTCTCCCAATCAAAATCGTAGACAGAAACAAAAAGTAATTAAGGTAATTGAAAGATGCGCCTGCAGGATGAAGACATGAGACATCTCGGGAAGGCTCTTCGATTGACCAGATCTACGATATGTCGAATGCCATGTTCGTGTAGTAAGGCACACATAGGAATTACAGGGAGGTGCATAGTCACCAGGATAAAGAAGCACCAGCGGAATTGCGGAATGTGACAAACAGATGATCTGCAGTGGTAGAAAAAACACACAGCAAGGGCGATCACTAAATCCTCTTCAGAGAAGTTAGGTTACTACAGCCAACTGCGGAATACGGTTAGATAGATAAATATACTTTATTGTCCAAGAATAAATTCTCATTGACAAAGTGTGATGAAAATATAAATATATGTGTATATATATACATATATAAATAAAACAGCAAATTAAAAAGTATGTAAAACATATTTGTCAAAACAAAACAAACCTTGCACTTTCATTATAAATGCAATTGTATCACAATTCAATTTACACATACACATATTAATGTGGAATAAAACAAGACTATATGTATAATAGTAATAATGATAATGATAAAAACGTGATCGTTAATACATAATATTGTTTAGCTTATCTTAGCAGAACACTGAGAATATTTACAATTTGTCATCATAATATTCCTGCAGGCTATAATAAGCTTTCATGAGCAGTATATTTTTGACCAACTCCCTGAAACGTCTCTGCTCTACTATATCCCTAACTACCTGTGGTAAATGGTTGAACATTTTTTTCCCTTCGTACATGTTAGAGTGTTTTGTTAGAGTCAATCTGGGTATTGGCAGATGTAAATTATTACTACTGTTCTGTCTTGTGTTGTGGATTCTATGTGTATCTGGAAAATATCTTTTATGAATCAGGCAAACAACTTCAAGAATGAAGATGCTGAATAGAGAGAGGATTCTGTATTTAACGAAAAGTTGTCTACAACTATCCCTATGGTTTGCCCCACATAAAAACCGCAAAGATCTCTTTTGCAACACGAAGACCTGGTTCAATAGTTGTTTACTACAGAATCCCCAAAATGCAATGCCATACCTTAGATGAGACTCTACTAGGGCAAAGTAAGTCGATCTAGCAGTGAATATATCAAGTTCATTGGAGACAATTCTGACAGCAAATGATCCTGAAGCCAATTTTGTGCATAAAGATGTGATATGTTCTTTAAATTTTAATTCATTGTCAATATGCAGACCAAGAAATTTTGTGCAAGTCGTTTCTTCCATCTTCCTACCATCTAATATCAAGTTGTCATAGCTAAATTTGAAGTTTACAATTTTGGTCTTGTCTACGTTGAAGAAGAGTAAATTAGAATCACACCACTGTTTGACTTTTTCTAAATCTAATGATATCATTTGCTTCAAATTGTTAGTATTTTTTTCATGCCATAACAATGTGGTGTCATCGGCAAAAATTGTGAATGACCCTTCAATATCAACTGTAGCAAGATCGTTGATGTATAATAGGAATAAAATGGGCCCTAGAACAGATCCTTGAGGTACCCCGCAATCAATAGCCGAAATGTCCGAATACACATTATTGACTTTCGTCAGCTGGGATCTACCTTTTAAGTACGATTTGAACCATTCAAGACTTATTCCTCTTATGCCATAACAGTACATTTTTTTATAAGTATATCATGATTGACACAGTCGAAGGCTTTCGAAAAATCGCAGAAAACTGCCGAAATTGCTTCTCCCTCATTCATATTCAAGTATATTTTTTCCAAAAATGAGAAGATTGCATCATTAGTGTTCTTACAGCTTTGGAAGCCAAATTGACATTCATTCAATATTTTTCCATTTGATAAAAATCTCAACAACCTTTTCTTCACTAGCTTTTCGATTAATTTCGAGATAGTTGATAATAACGAGATGGGTCTGAAGTTTGACGTGCCTGAGGTAAAAGAACTCCAGAAACACGTGAACAGATTCAACCAGCTCAGTTCAATATAGAATAATATTCATTGTAATTGATGTAGCACTATTCGTCTCTGGTGGAATTGGGGATTCAATGAAATCATGACTAACGACTTCAGTTACTCAGATGGCTGAAGTCGTTTTTGGGCTAACTTCAGTATACATTTTTTTAACGGCTATACCTTAGCGTTCGACTCACTTTTAATCACATTGTATAGTTAACGTCACGTGGCTGAAATATGTCTATGATGTTGATGCAACAAACTCCATTAGTTGTTTTGCTCGTTTCCACTATTTAGTTCAGTATTTTGTATAGCAATACATGAGATGAGTCATTTCTAAATGTTATATCTTCCAAATTATGTCCAGTATTTTGAAAATTGAGTTTTGCTGCTGATCTAACGATGCATTTTGGTGTCGTTCAACCTATTTTCTCAAATTTGTGCATTGAGATATATTCGGTAAGCAATTTTCGAATGATTGAATGTAAGCAAGGTATATACATTTGCTTTTCATAAAACCATGTGTATTTTTAAAACTTCTGCATTTGGCTCTCAAGTTGAGTTTAGTAGCACTGTGTCACATCATTTCTGAGTTCTACAGTTATGTTGTACCCTCGTGATATGTTGATATCCATAAATTGACCTCAGAAACTCAAAACAAAAGGTATAATAGCATTTGTTTGGAGCGCAGTGCTACGTCAAAGAGGCGTAGCTATTGTTGTAAATCATGCCCTAAATAAAATAACGCCGGCCGTCACTGGTAGCCATAAACCAATTGTGACGTAGCTAAAAACGCGCGAATGTACGATGTTTGCTGACATTTTAGATGTAGCATCGAAATCAAATGTAAGGACAACGATGCAAAATATTATGGACAGACTGGAAGCTCTATTTAAATAAGATATAAGGAACACTTGGCAGAAGACCAGACAAATCAGTAGTCGCTTATCATATTTTGAAATAAAACCATTCCAAAGACTCTAGTTCATTAGGATTAGTTAGACAAGTTAACAACAGGCATCTAGATGCCTGTGAGAGTGTAGAAATGAGTAAACATATCTTCAATTTCGTCACCGCCTTGACGATATCATACAGCCGATGAACATTCTACGAATAAATCGCTGAGTAATGGTGGAAGACTATATATAAACTTTAATATTTCGCTAATACCTTGGAAAGGAAGGCTGAGTGGGTCATCGACACCTCGAAACGCCCGAGGCACTAATGCTGCACTCGCGTCCGAAACGCTTCATTTGCGATTTGAAGCTATCACCGTCGCAAACGCGAACAGGAGCAAACGTCCAGCATCTAAGCCTCGCCTATTCCCCCGTAATTTCTTATTATCTCCTACCCGGACGTGCTCATGAAGCGCCTCCAGCACACCTACTACTTTTACTCGTCGAACCACAGAGTGCCCGAGTTTGATGTCACTGTTGTTCCTGATGTTATTTCAGTTACGAAATGTTCTAAATTGCATTTTTTCTCGTTTTGTTACCTTTTGAAGACATGTCAGTTTCCCAAGTTCATAATTATAGTGGAAAAAAATCTATTTTTATCAGAATACATTCCTAGAGTTTCATTTCGGTCATAGGTTCTCTCACAGAGTCACAGAAAACCTTACAGAAGAGACACTGATCTGCCGGCACTTTGAGTTTCAGGGTCAAGTTTCTGTGGTCTATATTCTGTGATGGTGACGTTGAATGTCATTCTCTGCGGCAAATTCAAACTTTTTGATTATACTACTGTTCAAGAAATAAAGTGAATTTTCATTTTCTCTGAAAAAATATTTATTTATTCATCAATTTCTATTTTGTTCCCTCCAAACTAGCCCCCCTCAAATATAATAAACTTGTGCCAGCGTTTCTTCCAATACTGGAAGCAGTTCTGATATGCACTTTTTGGTATGTCTCTGAGCTCTCCTAGCGATTCGGTTTCAATCTACTCAATC
The DNA here is from genome assembly GCF_000500325.1 of Leptinotarsa decemlineata. Classification (NCBI taxonomy): domain Eukaryota; kingdom Metazoa; phylum Arthropoda; class Insecta; order Coleoptera; family Chrysomelidae; genus Leptinotarsa; species Leptinotarsa decemlineata. The sequence continues at coordinate 239,126 of NW_019289554.1, forward strand.
ACCGCAAAACGCAGCTTTCATGATTCTCTTCAATCTTGGAAACAGGAAGAAGTCCCAAGGGATCAAACCTGGTGGTGGTGGTGGCTGAGGCGTGATTACGTTATTGTTTTAAGCCAAGAAATTACGGGTGAGCAGGTGCATTATCGTGATGCAAAAGCCATGAATTTATTTTCCACAAGACCAGACGTTTTTTTCGTATTGCTCCTCGCAAGCGGCCCTAAGTTCAAGATAATACTTCTTAGTAACCGTACGACCACGAGGTAAGAACTCTCGATTCACTACGCCATGGTAATCGAAAAAAAAAACAGTGAGCAAAACATGACATTTGATCGAACTTAGCGTGCTTTTTTGGTCTTGGCTCTCCTGGGCCCTTCTATTGGATCACCGTTGATGTCATTCAACAATTCCTGAGCGATTTGAGTGTTTTTTGGTCGAAATTCAGCAATTTTCGAACAAACATGGAACAAACATGAGTTAACCGACATCCTCAGCAACTTCTCTAATAGTGATTCGTCGAATCCTCATAACAATTTTCTTCACATTTTCATCGATTGTTGATGAGGTGGGGCGTCCTGGGCGAGCGTCGTCGTTCACATGTTTTCGACCTTCTAGAAGTGATTTCGAATTGGGGTAAAATTAACCAGGTTCAATTCAATGCCATAAAAAACCCAGGCATCGGTTTTCTCCAAAAAAATAAATGTCTCCGAACCTGATATAATAATGTCAGGTCAGACAATTCCGCTTTCTGCTTCGATAAGTTTGTTGGGGGTTAAAATTGACATCTCTATGTCTTGGCGCAATCATGTCGCTGGAATTACAAAGGCTGTTTCCCAAAAATTTGAAACACTGAGCAACTTTTGATGCTTTGATACCAAAGACTATTATATTTCACAAAGATTTTCGTATACAAAACATTGAATAATTTAGGACCATCTTCTTTCGAACAGTACATTGTGTTTCATCATGATATTCACCACCACTTCACTCGAAGTAATGATAATTTATATATAAACTGAACAAAAAACAAAAACACCATGAATTCTTTGTTTTTCAATGGTTTTGATCGGTTCAACAAATTACCAAATGTAATTAAAAATACCCCATGTCTGAACTTGTTCAAAAACGAACTGAAGAAATTTGTTTTCAGTGTACTTATACTTATATGATATGTAGTATGTGTTTGATACATATAGCTACAATTTTCCTTCTTGAGATATCATCTCTTATTGCGATTCTTATTGATCAACTTCAGAAGTTAATGTTTGTCATATATTTTGAATCATTCCAATTTATATCAAATATGTGACAAAAATATTAGAAATGTATGTAAGCTAGGATTTTCCTATTTCGAATAAAGATTATTATTATTGTTTTTTTACCGTACTTTGCGGTGATCAGGCCCTATCCCCTGAAGCTCCGATACATTCGAGAGGGCGTGCCAGCATTATCAACCAACGACCACTCCCCACACCGTGGAGTAAGTGATCATTGGGTCTGAGAATCATGTGCCCGGAGCAAGCGCAGTGAACTAAGAATGACAGCCTTCTGTATCTGTCCGGCTGAATTTTCTGCCTTAGTGCAGCATGCCGGTATGATTTCAAGATTTGAGAGTTGAGAGGGCATCATTCCACTAAGGACTCCAATAATCAGAACAACCATCTTGACAGAGTGGTTTGGAAAGAGTCTGCGGAGTTCGAAGAGCAAATCTCGATATTTCATCTGTCTTTCCTCCTCTTTTCAGACGATATTCGTCTCGCCAGGAGCTGAAAACTCCAGGACAAATATCGTCTTGATCTTCTGGTTCCCCATAATAGATTTAATATCCCCCGGGGCGTAGAGCAACACCGGTGTCTCGTCAATACCATAAGAGTGCCCTAGATAGTAATGTAGCACTCTAAGGGCCGCCTTATGTCGATTAATATAGGCCGAGACCGCATATGCTGGGCATGCTGATAGCAAGTGCATTAGGGTCTCGGACGCCTCGCGGCAGGGTCTTAGGAACCTTTATACCCATCACGCGACTGCGGTAGACTAAGGTGTTGAAGACACCATCCAGGCAAGCCATGATGAACTCCTCAGTTTCCGACTTCAGCCCACTCGATCTGAGGAAAGCAAAAGTCAGGCGCTTTGATAAACCAAGGTCTCCAATGTTATTGAAGAAGACTCCATGCATTGGCTTATCTTTGTGTTTCCGCAGAAGTGAGGTGATCTCTGCGGCTTTTATCTGAGATTTTTGCTGAACGGGTTCCAACTCAGTGACAGAGTTGTGGTCACCTCGCTCAGTGTCGAAAACTAAACCGAGTTCATCAGCTACTCGGGCAGCTGCTCTTAAGAGAAATGATCCAATTCCTGCTCTCTCATAGTCACTGACCATGCAGAGAAAGGGATCCGAACTCCTGACAACTATACAGGCTATATCCAGTACCATTCTGTCATGTAGACACCCCAAACTCAAAAGTTCACGGCCTCCCTGTTGTCGGGGGAAGTACAACCATGGAACGGACGATTTGGGATGCAAACTCCTATATGGAGATTCATCATTTTTCAGGTCTTTACGTCGAGTTGATACAACTCCTCCCGAGTCCACTTCACTACTCCCAACGAGTAGAGTAAGATTGGAACGGCAAGCATATTTATTGCAGCAACTTTGTTCTCCCCAGATCTGTCGAAGTTTGTGCTGATACTTGCTGCGGAGAGAATTCTTCACTGCTGTTACCTCTAGTGAGTGACGTTGTTCCACCACGAGGTAAGTAGACGTCTCATTGGCATCCAAATGATGTAGGATGCTTCCGTCTACGAGCTACACGTCCTCTCCGTAGTCCCCGCATCGTCCTCTTTTGAGATGTACCATTGCACATTTGTCTATCCCGAATTTCATACCTATAGCCTCTTCCACCACCCTCAAGGACTGATGGAGATCATTCTCTCCAGAGGCATAAAGTTTAAAATCATCCATATAAAACAAATGGGTGACCTTGTGCCTCCGGTTTCCGAGGGTGCCACAATTATTATACCCTAGTATTTCTGAGCGCAATGGATAATGGGAATAGTGAGATGCATAAGAGGAGGGGACTGAAGGAATCGCCCTGAAATAGACCCCTTCTGAAAGTGACCCACCCTGTTTGGACTCTTGCTTGACCAGATTTTATTATTATTATTCATGAAGTTCAGATTAGATCTTCTCTGCAGTATTGTCCTTATGTATGGAGCTCCGCCCCTGAGCATACCCTGAAGTTGCTGGATTCCATCCAAAAAAGAGCCATCCGCCTGATGCGAACGTCACTTACAATCTTGATAGTCCGAAACATCGAAAAAAGGTTGGGGATTCGTCTCTCTTCTATAGATACTTCCACGGTAAGTATTCAAGTGACTTGACACATCTGATTCCACCAAGAGCGGTACATATCAGAAATACGCGACGGACTGTGGCTGCTCATCGTTTTGAGGTTCAACTCGTTACACCTCGAACTCTCCTGTTGGAGGACTCTTTCATATGGACAACTGCGTTTATGTGAAATAAACTTCCTGAGAATGTTTTTCCAAATGGATTCAATCTCTAGTGATTTAAATGCAATGTGAATCGCTACTTCTGCAGAGGCATTGCTCTTAGATCGACTTGAAGATTTTCCTATAGTGTTTGTGTTTTGTCCTTAAAAAATATATCACAGTAGGTTTTTCATAGTGAATACTTGTGAATAGTGAATACTTTTATAACAAAACCATTTTGTATTTCTACAATGGAACAGAAAGAGGAAGGAAAAATCCTAAGGAAGCACCTTTATCTTGCAAAACAAAACAATGAAAGTAATTGTTACATCAGAAACGATAAACTGATTGTTGATAATAAAGTGTAGCTGTAGCTGAACTTGAAACATTCGCAGATACCGAATCAATTCAAAGAAAACCCTCTAGCGATCCAGGAACATTGGGGTACCTCAAGGCACCATACTTGGTCCAATTCTTTCCACAGTATATCTCAATAACCTGTTTAATCTCCACACTGATGGGACAATTATAAGCTATGCAGACGACACAGCAGTTTTTTATGAAGCTGAAAACTGGAACTTGCTCATCACTAAAGCACAAAATGACTTTAAAGCAATCATTGACTGGCTCAATTTCAAATTATTGACTATAAATTTTTCTAAAACAAAATATTTAGCCTGTTCAGTGAATAACAAAAACTTACCCAGTCTTCATCCCCTTGAAATCAGAGGTGAAAACAGCATCGTGAAAATCACACGAGCTACAGAAATAAAATATCTCGGTGTGATGATAGACAATCATTTAAAATAGAACTTACACATTAGGAAATCAGTGCAAAAAATTAGAAGCCTATTGTCTAAATTCAAATATTTAAGAAACATTCTTGAAGAAAAACATCTCTGTACTGCTGTACTGCGCATTAGTGGAATCCCAACTGAGATATGGCATAATAGCTTGGGGAGGGGCATATAATAACATTATAAAGAATGTTGAAATAATTCAAAAATGGATTTTGAAAATAATATTCAGAAAACCAATTACCTACCCATCACATGACCTTTACAAGCTTGGCAATATATTAGATGTAAAACAAATATTTCATTTAACACTTGCTGTTGACTAGAAAAAAAATCGGAGCAAAATATTTCTAGATTATTTCTACTCCACAAGGTCAAAAAAAAATAACATTTTAGTTCCACATGTGACTAAAACTATATCCCAGAGATCTAGCATGTTTCTTGGGTCAAAGATATACAACGATCTACCAAATGAACTGAAACAACTAAACTCATTATCTCTGTTCAAGAAGAAGCTGAAATTATGGCTGACTTCAAAATCAAGAATTTCAACACATCGATTAGTCGATATAAAAAATACATACTATGATTGATATTGAGTTAAGGCTATTTAAAATAATTTCTTTCACACACTCGTTTTGTCAGATTTTTCTAACACAAATTATACTCTCCTGATTTTGATGATCGCGCTTGCCTCATATTTCATGATTAATTTATGACGTAAATATAACGTCCAAAACGATTCTTTTGTACTAATTATCCTTATTTCACAACAAATTATAGTTACAATTCATATATTCTGCTGAATACTCTTAATCTTATCGTTATGATGTCCAGAATAGTAATTTTATTTTTATGAAATTTGTGGTATTATTATATAGTATTATTTCCTTGAAAAAAATTATATTGTTTACACTTTTCTTGAGCCATTTTCGTTCCAACTTTCGTCTACTGCTCTTTTTATAATTAAGCTATATCCGAAACTCTCAAGCTAGTTGAAAACACATTCTTTTGGTTAACCTATAATCTCATTTTTACCCTTGCTTTCATTTCCATTAATTTGACTGTATTACATTTGATTCGTCAACATCACACCAGAATAATATGTCACCACACACAAGCTGATAATATCAGCTTCGGTGGATTTTTTGTTTATTCTAAGACTCATATTACTAAGCTTTTTTTATTAGACATTTGTTTTTGTAACAATAGAAGGTCTGTATTTTTTTTCGCTATCTATGAATAAACATTGTTATTATTATTGTTAGTCGCATTTTGAATTCGAATACTTCTCCTAAACTATTTTTCTCTGATCGTAACGATATCGCATTGTTTCATATTCAGTAGCAAATAAAATAAAATATTCAATAAATAATAATCCTCACTGAAACACTATACATTTCTCCAGATAATTGTCACACCCTCTCACCAAATCACCCCGTTCATCCTCTATCAGCACCACTCCACAACAGACGTCCAACGTCATTATCCTCGCTCTTGATCGCCGCAGGATAAAGTGGAAGGCGCGTCGCAGGATCAGAAACCTTGGCCAGCCGAGATATTCCTGAACAAGTGTCGACGACCCCGTTCGGTGCCCTCGACGTCGACCCTCAGCCTAAATATAACGTGCGTCGCGTGCGTCGCGAGCCGTCACACTCGGCGAAAATGAAGGAGTATTTTTATATGCAACTGACGGACGCCGGTATGTGGCCAGGACGATTTAGTCCTCAAGGTTCTTCTGCGAATAATTTTCTACAACGAAATTCAGCCGTACTGGCGATGAGGAATTTGATGTTGAATCAACTCAATTTCTATTCATTAGGAATCAAAGTGTTGCTGAAGGAAAATTCCTCGATCAACATAGTTTTTGTTGCACGATTGACATGGAATACTATATATCAAACGTCAAACGTCAAGAAACGTCAAGCTCTAGAATAACCTGTGACAAAAGTGATTATGGAAGATGGAAGATGTGCTCTAGCTGAGAATGTCAACAAGTTTGACTACCATATGAATTTTGATGCCACTAAGGTTTTAGCTAGTAAAACACATTTAACAAAAAAGGTATTTTCTTTAAATGACCTTCATCGCTGAAAATTAAAACTGTATTAATGAAGAAACAGATATTAACCATGTCAGTGAGATATATTCCTATCTTTTGACGTTGGATAAAAATCCATACAACAATTTTTCAATGAATATATCAGAACTAGCATCAATACAATAAATTTGATTCAAATGTTATTATTCTAACTTCGCTTTTAAAATTCTACCCACAGGTAGAAATTCCCAAAGAATTCTTTACAATTTGAAGTTGGCAACAACTATTATCACTATTACCACTGACATGTTATGTCAACTGTCTGTCAGTCCTATCCAATAGAAATTTGTGAAATTTCGAAATGTGGACTTTATCCTCTTTAAAAAAAAATTTAAACTGTAACGTATTTTAACAAATATTTTATCTAATATTAGACATCCTTTATGCACGTATACAATCGATTGCTTCAAAAAATTTTCTTAGAAAGCTTCTGATAATTATTCTTCCATATTCTCTGTTTCATTATTTCTGTCGTCATTTAAATCAATAATGAATTTATTTCCACCTTTAATATGGAAGAGTATCCAATCTTCATATAGTCTTCTTCCACTAAAATAACTTTTTTAATCCTTTTCTGCCAGCCTTCTTCGGTAATATTAGATACTTCTTCTTTAATCAGCTCCATTACCTTCTTATCAAACTTTTGAAAGTTATTTTAACGCCTGATGCGCCTTTTCCCCAAATCAACTCGATGGGATTGAAAACACAAAAATAGGGGGAATTCCAGTATGGTGTGTCCATACGTTTCAGCAATACTCTCAAGGGGATACACTTTTTTAAATTTGTTGTGTCTGTAAAACTTCAAGTAGTTGATTTTTGGTATAGTAATCTTCAAAATACCAATTGTTATCCATTAAAAAACTTTGTATTTCATCTTTCCTCGAATTTTCATTCGGTACTTTCATGAGCTGTCGCGAATGATAGGAAGCGTTGTCAGGAACTATTACACTATTCGAATCCATATTTGGATTCAATGTGTTTTCAAACCATGCCTCGAAAATATTAGCTTTCATGTTCTTATGATAGTCAACATTGCAATCCTCAAGTTTTATCTACATAATTTTAAAGAATTTGGAACCCATCCTTTACTTCCTTTGCAATGCACAATGACTGGTCGCGATCCTTTGTTTGCAGACATGTTAGGCGTACACATTCTCGAACCATCAGTCCACCGTTTCGTCCAAGTTTCGTCCAAATAAAAAATTTACCGTTGTTCTTGTCTATATTTAGTTATTTGTTCTGAGTATTTGTTACGCAATTCCACTATTCTTCTGCTTTCCATATCTGATTGGCGTTTGTTTATTATTTTATATCTGAATCCTAGTTTCTTCATCCAATTCTGAAGAGTTTTGTCACAGCAGCTCACGTTATGGCCGGAAGTATTCAATTTCTTCCTTTTCATTTCAGTTGTAGGAATCTCATTGCTTTTGTAACAGTCGTATATTGTCGTATGAGTTTATTAGATGAACATCTGAAGGTTTTGGTAATCCTGTATTACATCGCGTCTTGCGCACATAAGGTTTGTTTTTGAATATTTTACGTACAGTTGCGAAAGGAATTTCGGTCAAATCTGATGTTGCCTGTGAAATTTCGTTTCCCTCGGAACCAAACTTGAGATATAGATTCTTATTTACATTGAAACATACTCTCTGTGTTTTAGTATTCACTGGTATCTCTTTTTCGCATTGTTTACCATCGCCATTGGAACCACTTCACTGGAAAAAGTCTGCGTTGTTATCATGCTCGTTATTACTATTAGTACTTGTCCAAAGACGCCACATTTCAAACAGAAAACAAAAATTTCAAGTAATTATAATTGCACCAATATCGAATTTCAACAGTCAAATCGCGATCAGTTCCTGAACCAAACACGAAGGAGATAACCTTCCCCGATTTTTATTCGTCACCGTAATATGAATTCAAATTTAGTTTTATGACTCTTCAGCCAATCATAAAACTCGGTTAGTAAAAGTTTTCCAATATGATTCGCCAATTTGACAGTCCACGTGGATTAGTTCGCTGCCGGTTCATTTCTATGTATTGGTTTTTTAGCCTTTGAGAGTGCCGCCACCTTTAAATGTGCACAATATCGTTTACTTCGACTATACCCATTCGCACGTGTTTTTTATGAATGGAAGTATTGCATTTCCAGCGATTGGAAGAGTGCTTGTTTTGGAATATTTGTCAGTGTGTTTTATATGGTCACCCTATATAGGAAATTTCCAGTCACCTATAATCCGTATCTTTCACAGTTACATGAACATCACTTATAAGCTTCAGTGGGCAGCGGTTTTTCACGAGTTTCTCTGTATTGAATTAATTTGTAACAAAACCGAAATGTCGTTACGCTCAACAGAAGATTCCCACTAAAAACCACCAGCGTCACATAGAAGTGATTTATGAAACAATCCTGATGAATTCTTTTGATTTTTTTTCCAGTCATCCAATTTCGTCGAAACAGATTTTTACTTCGATAACTCTTGGTCAGAAACATAAAAAATGATGGTGGTATAACGTACTGAAAAACTTTCACAAATTACAGCAACACTTAATAATTATATATATCCGCATGATTAAAAATATTGTGATGAAAAACACAAGGGAAATGAAGTGTCTTACATTTGCCTGAATGTATATAATATTTCTTGAATCTCTGCATAAAATACCTACAATATATTGTAAATATTCTAGAATGACAGGATGACCAACTTAAATTAAATTCAATACAGTTTGAATGTTCAGTAATAATAGTAAATATAACCTTCTGTATATCGGCATAATGTTCAAGAATCATTCCGAAATCGAAAAATATGTATTTGAACAAAACAAAAACAATTTAACACAAAAAACAAGTATATTGATAGGCATGATATATATTTTTAAATACTGTTCTATAATGTTGAGGAATATATGTATTATAATTACAATGTATATCATGAATTTCACTAGTTCGGACTTCCATTGTCTACTACATAGAATGATTTGAAATCCCTGAAACAACTAAAAAAGAATAATTAAAAATAAATAGCTGAAAATAACAATTATATATTAAGCAAAATAAACCTAAAATATAATAATAGTGAAATAAACTACAAGTAAAAATATAACAAGTGAATAAATAAAAATAAAGGAATGAAAAAAGAAAATAAAAATAAAAAGTGTAGAGATTCCAAGTCACGTTAGTTCACGACGTTTCGATTGTTAGTATCTACAATCGTCTTCGGGTGATGACTGGACTGATTCCTCCAAGAGATGACTATTTATAGGTCGTTCAAATACTTTCACTTATCCCTGCTTTCATTTTCCGCTTCACTGGTTCCGTGGGAGATGACCGTTTTGGCGGGAGTTGGCCATTTTTCGCTTGATGATGGGTTTCCATATGTTGCGTATTTCTGCTGGCTTGGCTGAATACGTTGTTGGACAACATGTAAGCGGCTTCCTTGAATTTTCTCCTAAACCAATGTTCCTCTCTGTGCAAGATCTCAGCTTGGGACCACTCGATGTTGTGTTGATGGATCCAAACATGGTCTGCTATTCCTGATTTGCTGGTTTCCCCTCGCTGTGTGTGCTTCTTATGCTCGGCAATGCGAACATTCAATGGCCTCTTAGTTTCACCAATATAGGATTTTCGGCACTCACAGGGTATCTGGTAAATGCAATTCTTGGAATCGCAGTCCGCGTTTGGTGGCCTGGTTTTCGTGAGGCTGCTACGGATAGTGTTACCGGATCTGAAACAGGTTCTGATGTTGTACTTGAAACCAATTCTTCTTATCCTCTCCCATAATCCTCTGATGTAGAGAAGTGCAAGCACTGGTTGTGACGGCTTCTCTTCCTTGCGAGACTCCTGCTGTCTTATAGCCAAAGTCTTTTCTACCATCGCTTTGGAGTAGCCATTCCGTTGAAGATAATTTTGATGATGTCTAGTTCTTTCTCGAAACCTTCCTTCGTATAACAGAACCCAAAAGCACGGTCTAATAGAGCCTTGATGATTCCTCTTTTAGTCGATTGATGGTGGTTGGATTCGTGGTTCAGATAGTGTCCCGTATGAGTGGGTTTTCGGTATACAGATGTTTCCCACTTAGTGTCGGTCCTCTTCACCAAAACGTCTAGGAATTGCAATTCGTTGTGGATTTCCTTCTCCATTATGAAAGTGATGGAAGGTCTCACGCTGTTGATGTGTTTTAGGAAGGCGTCTAGTTGAGTATTCCCATGGTTCCATATTATGAAGGTGTCGTCAACATATCTCAACCAGACTCGGGGTTTCTTGTGGGCTTCTTCAATGGCCAGAGTTTCAAACCACTCCATATATATGTTGGCTATGACTGGTGAAAGTGGCGATCTCATTGGCAGTCACTCATCTTGTGTAAAGAATTCGTCCTTCAGTTGTACAATTCGTACACAGCATCCTAGTAATTCCATAATTACTTCTATAGGTAGATTCGTTCTCTCTATCAGGTTCTCGTCTTCGGATAGCTTTCTCTGTATGATTTGGAGTGCTTCTTCGACCGGAACGTTGGTGTAAAGGCTTTCCACGTCAAAACTAATTAGTTGATCTTCCTGTGTGACCTCAATTGACCCTAATAGTTCGACGAAATGCCTTGAATTCTCCACAAAAGACGATGTTTTTCCTTGTAATGGTTGTATTAGGGGAAGTTAAAATCTAGACATGTTTTTAGTAGCCGAATCTCTGGAGCTGATGATCGGTCTAAGCGGAACGTCCTTCTTGTGGATTTTGGGTAGTCCATACAAGTGAGGGGGCTTACTGTGGTGCGGTGTTAGCCATGATCTTTCCTTGTCCGAAAAATAAACTTGGTTGGAAGTCCGAACTGGTGAAATTCATCATGAAACATTGTCAAAAACAATGTATATCATGTTTCCTAATAGCTCATACCATTGAAATAATAAAAATCATTAAATTATGAAACAACAAAAATCAATTGGCGCTCCGAGGCGACTTCATTGATTCCAGTGGCGCATTTGCTTTTTCAGCTGCAGGAAAACCCGGAAAAACCTGCAGCACCACATCATCTGAAGATCCAGTGTCCTCTCTTTTGTAAAACAAAGTGTAGGTTATCTCCAGAGGCTCCATTAAATTCAATACATCGCCAGAACATTTAGTAACACGTCTATCGTCAAATTTAAACCAATCCATTTCGTCTTCGACCAATGCGTAATAATGTCCATAACCATAGTGAACAATGACTGCATGAAGATTATAATTGTTGTCTGCTAGATTGAAGTGTTTATCTATTTCGAACCTTCGTAAAAGTTTGATTCTTCCGTCAGAGGTTGAGTCAGGTTTGACTGGTTGACTGTTTCCTCAGCTATACTTGTTTTCTTATGATAGCCAGTTAGTTTGGCGCATGATTGGCAATACAGTTGATCACCACCCGTTGAAAAGAACCTCAAGAATTCGAAGCAATCCTCTTGTTGTCCTAACGAGTATCTAGTGGACTTAAAGACTTCAGGAAATCGCTTGGTGGAAAAGATGATTCATTATTACGAAACTGCAACTGCATGAACAATTATTTGAGTTTGGTGAAAAAGTAGGAAACATTCTCGTTCTCGTTCATCGTTAAAACTTCGTTTTTGAAATTCTTCGTCATGAACAACACTTGTAGAATGCTACTACTGTAGCAAGTGTTTCCTTAATTGTCTAACCCAATTTTCTTCGCAAGGAAGAACATGTTTCACAGAATCTGCATCAGAACCATTTCTCAAACTGCAATCGATCCTTCCAAGTGATGAAAGGTTTCGTAGAGGGATCGAAAAGAATAAAATAAATGCACTTTTGAAATTCACACCACACTTCAAAGTGTCATGGCGACGCTTGAGACGTCACTTTCGAATAGCTTATATGTAAACACTAGAAACTCTTCCGTAAATTTGGTGATAATTATTATTACATGTGAATTCAAAGTGTATCAGTGCTGTGCAGCCCCTCAGTGCATTAAAACAACAATTAAAACTCCAAACAGTTTATTTGTGTTCGTCCCGTACAAAAAACAACACAAAATAAGTGGCCTAAACTTGCAAGAAGAGGTTCAAGGAGAGTATTGCCCAGTTCTCAGCTTTATTTTAGTAAAAATCACTTTGACGTAAGTATTCACCTAAATTTGTAGATTATAAACTAGCATTATCTTGGTTGAGGATTTAATTCAACAGTAAATAAACTTTTGTGAGGTTAGGGTTCATCTCTCGCATCTTTCACCTTTGTTATGTTACCTTTTAGTGTGGAAATATAATATACGTTGAACTTATAGTATATGTTTGAAAACCTTCATCAACACTTTCACCCACAACTCGAATATTTGTTTAATGAATACATTCGGATATCTTTCAAACTCATATTATCGGTAACAAATATGTGATACTACAAAGAAGCTATTCGAATTTGATTTATTATTGACATTAACCTGACTTTCAGAACATAGAATTTGGGACAACGTTGCCATTACTCTCTACTGAAGTTCAGAGTGTGAACATTGTTCTATGACATTACTTACTTTGTTTTCTGTTTATGGTGAATACACGAGAAATGCCTCATCTGTTAAATTTCAAGAAATGGGGAAATAAGTGAGTGAAAGAAGCAATTACATTTTTCAAAAACATACGCGAGAAAAAATATTGATTTTTGACGAAAACGATGGAAATGTTGCGAACTGGACAATAGAAATTGTTGTATATAGAGTTTTTTTTATTCGGTCAGTTGTTTCATGGAACTTTTTAAAGAAGGATGTTTTCCACGCGTCTTCAAATATCTCGAAGTTTATATTTGAAATTATATTTGTTGATCCATCTCCCATCTAATGCTAGCAATGAATCATGAATCAAATAATAATAAGTAAGATCCACATATCTAAGTGATCTGTTCTGTCTTTTTATCCGTTAATCAGCTGATATTTGCAATCTCTGTTTTCAGAATTCTCCAATGACTTGAACTGTCGAATGAAGAAGGCAAAACCAATTAAGTTTTTCACCGTTGGTATTAAGTCGAGTAGAAATCCGCTGGAATTCGCTAATGCCCGATTCGAAACGGCCATTGATGGTCCCAAAATCGAAAATTACGTTTATTTCAGACACAAACTCGGTTCGAGTTTGATGTTCCGTGGTCTGTCGCCCCCACATCGAGATTACGGTCGTAAAAAGGCCTCGACAACGACGTTGCCAAACTGAGACGCTCATTATTTCGCTGACGGCCATGGAGAGTAATGGCCTGTCTTTCCCGAAGTAGATTTAAGGTAGGATCCAAATGCAGTTCTCGGAACAGAATGATATGCACAACCATGACTGCTTTAATTTAACATCAACTTCATGGATGGGGAAGACAACGGTTTTTTTAATGGTTGGTATGGTCATCAGAAATCTCTAACAGAGAAAAAGATGTTTTTAATAGCTTTTTCCTTTCGAATATTCCAGCTTGAAAATAGTCTATGATTTTGCAAAGTGACACATTTAATCTCGACACTCCGCGTACAAATATAATGAAAAAATCTCCAATTTATTAAATGTACGATACCTCTAATTACGTTAGTCATGTCTTAAATATATTCAACTGCCAGAATATACAAATCAAAAGACATTTCTTAGCTAACTAACAGTTTTGTTTTTATTTTTTTTTATATAGATTCACAAATTATATTATGTAAGTACCTATTTGTAAATACCACTGTATTCTGTAATTGGATTTATCCTGTAGAATAGTGTATGAAATAAATGAATAAATAAATAAAAGAGTGACACTATTTTTGTTATTGTTATTTTCAAAACAATGGATCAAAAACACTTTCAACTGCTTTCAAACGAAGCAATGACTTGAAAATTGTAAGGACTCCGCTCCATCAGAATCAATAATTGAACGTTCATCGTAGCTAATTATTTAAAATTCTACAATAAAAGAAGAACAACATAACAATGATTAATACAATGAAGTATAAAATACTTACATGGAGAAGAAAAACATATGACATCATAATTCGCAGTGATTGAACTTTGGGCGGCTTGAAATGAATCAATGAGAATCAACTGTCAAAAATATATAAAGATATAAACATCGAGATGACATGGAACAATTACTAGAGATCAGCAAACACAGAACACAAAAGAAGAAAGATCACCATCTACATATGAACTCGAAAACAGATCACATACCATCTATACATGCCAGTTTGTTACAATAATTTGTAGAAGTAATCTATGAAATTGAATGAAAAATCAGTACGATAGTAAAAACAATAGGATCAGACCCACAAACAACTGTACAATCATACCAATGAAATGAATAAAATAATAAAAAAATAATTTGTAGGAATAATCTATGAGTTTAAATGAGAAATCAGTACGGTAGTGAAAACATTGTGTCTCGATCAGCACCACCATGCGAGACATCTATCGCCCATACATGGAATGAAGAAAAAGGAACAGACCAACAAACAATTGTACAATCATACGGTTAGTCTATATACGATGCAATTTGATTGCAATTGCACTCATAGGATTACTTCCACAAATTATTGTAACAAGCTGGCATGTACACTGCCGTTCTAAGAGTAACATCTTGTTATACAGATAAGGGCACGACGTTTCGCCTCTGAGAAACTTTCCAATTTCCATTTTTCAGATTATTTTTGTGTGCACATTTCCATTAAGGTAAGTTGCCCCAGAATATGCGGTTCCATTTATGACCTACCTGTTTCTCACACCCTACACAGCTCCATGTATATGGTCGAGCTCCAGGCCCATTGCTGTTTGGGTCGGGTCTTTCCTACGCTACTGGGCAGCAACGTAGAGAGAGATGAATGTTCGAGATTTCATAGCGAAATATTAGTTTTCTTATTGGTTGTCATGGTTCCAAAGACCGCCATTTCCCGATACGGTACCTACGCGGTACCACTCGAACCCTGTGGTCGAAGAACCCGAAATTCCGAGGTGGCATTATGCAAAACGTCGGCATCGCATCGAATAATGCATGACCGTCTCGATGCAGCTACTACTAGATCGTGTGCAGGACGACCGCCACCGGTCGGTCGAGGTTCGATATTGGGCAGGCAGACCGCGGACCGTCTGCAGGTGAGGGGGGGCAGAGGGGGCTCGCCGGGCCGGGCGAGACCACGGAGGAACCTGAAACCCTTGAGAAGGTCGTGTTGACGTCGATGACGGTCTCTTTCTCTCGCTTGTGAATATTCACGATACTCGACTCGATTTGCGGTGGCTGGGGAGTTTCTTTGGGGAATTTGCTCCTCTAGTCTGTCACATGTTCACTTTTGGTGGGTATTCGCTCGCGATAGATTTTGAAAAACTTTCGATTTAGGCTTGCGAATATTTGTCCGCTGGCAATGAATCCTAGTCAAAACTTGGCGCTATGGTCCAATTTCGGAGTCATGGACATTCAATCCATATTGACTACAGGTTCAGAATTGGTTTTTGACAAAAAGGAGGCTATTCAAATTCAAGTATGTGCATAGGGATCCCGTAAACGGTGAGAGATAGTCCTATACCATTGAAAATCGGATTTAGTTCTTTTGGTTACGCAGATATAAGGGAATAACTTGAAATTTCGAAGTTCCAGTTTGTGCTGTTTCTCTTTCATTTCCATAGACATTGAAATTCTGTTCACATTGGCCATCGAAACTTCCACGTTGTTGATTGTAACAATAATTTTCAATGATTTTTGATAATAACAAAAAATAAAAATAACTTTGCCCTAAAACTTTGATAATTATTTTACTCTTAAAAAATTGGCCGCGATGAACACAATAGTTACGTTATTTGTTAATTACAACTTTTTCAAATAATACGTCGTATACAGGATATTATCTATTTATCGTTTTGACAATTTTTTGTAGTCTATTTGTATTTTTCATGTATTTTTCAATGCTGAGCAATTTTTCCAGTAAACATTTCTCGAAATTTTACAAAACAGGGGTATTTTATCCCTACCTAAAAATCAAATTTTTAAAGGTTCTCCGTATATTACATGTGTTACTATATATTGTTAGTGCATTTCTAGTTTGAAAGAATGCACAAACTTTTATCAAGAATAAGTTTTTATCGAAAAACCCTCAATAAATAAGTTCCCCGTAAGATGCATTAGTCTGGTTCACATGTACTCGATTTAGCTCTTTTTGGTGACATTTTT
This sequence comes from Leptinotarsa decemlineata, assembly GCF_000500325.1. Classification (NCBI taxonomy): domain Eukaryota; kingdom Metazoa; phylum Arthropoda; class Insecta; order Coleoptera; family Chrysomelidae; genus Leptinotarsa; species Leptinotarsa decemlineata. The sequence goes on from NW_019289554.1 coordinate 255,648, forward strand.
CAGCCCTGTCCAAGAATTACGACCTAGGTGTCATACGATTCGTATTTTTGCCTAGAAAGTTTAAGGGAAGGTCCGAAAACGCGCCGATAAAAATTACAAAATTATAAACAATTAAGTGAAAAAAAATGGGGCTTTAGTTTTTTCTTAATATCTCGGAAAATTTTCATAATTTTGGAAATTGTATAAGCGTTTA